>CANXYC010940489.1:0-125492 GCA_948193065.1 Aleurites moluccanus
TATATATATATATATATATATTATTTTTTTATCATTATTATAATTAAAAATATTTTATTTTATTTTATATATAATCATATTTTTTTAATTTAATATTAATTTAAAATTAAAAAAAAATATTCATAAAAATTAATTATAAATAAATAAATAAAATTTAATTGTTATAAAATATATAAATTTTAGAAGTATTAATTAATAAAATAGATAAATTTTATATTATATATTAAATTATTTTTTAAATTTTTATCACATCAATTTCATCAATTTTTTTTAAAAAAATATATTTAATTTAAAATCAATAAATTAAAAATAATTAAATTAAAATTAATTATAATAATAATTTAAATTAATTTAAAAAATAATTAATTTAATTTAATAACAACATTTTTAAATAAATCATATCATCCTAAATAAAATTAGCTTTTATTAATTAAAATAATAAAAACCAATTAAATTTCGGCAATCGCCCCTCCGGTTGTCCCGCTTCATCTCTTCTTACCACACTCCTCGACACCGGCTCTTAATCCCCAGTCGCCAGTTCCTCAAACTCCACTTCGCTACTGCCCAACTACTAAATCTTTAAATTTTCTATTTTATTAGTCATCATGGCAGCGGAAGAAGAAAATTCAGCACTGCCTGCAACTGTACCGGAAGAATCATCTACTACAGTAGTTTCCGATAATCAAACCATAGTAGTTTCCGATAATCAAACCATAGTTCAACAAATCCCTCCATTAATTCCCTCAGTAGTTCCGTCGTTTGTGCCGCCCATTGCTCCAATACCTCCAGTTCCTCCTCCTTCAATCCCTCGCCCATTAGCACCTCTCCCAATCCGGCTACCAGTTCTTAAGCCCCCAAATGGCGAAGCAAGAACAAGTGACTCAGATTCCGATCAAGATGACTCCGGCCCTGCTGGGATGATTTCAGGTTCAACTGGGGATTATGTAATTTCTGATGAAAGCAGGGCAGACAGAGAGCGGCAGCAGAAGATGCTTCAGGATCTGATGATGAGGCGGCGCGCTGCTGCTCTTGCAGTGCCCACTAACGACATGGCAGTCAGGACTCGGCTTCGGAGGTTGGGCGAGCCAATAACGCTGTTTGGAGAACGGGAAATGGAGAGAAGGGATAGGTTGAGGATGCTAATGGCCAAGCTGGATGCTGAAGGGCAGTTAGAGAAACTGATGAAAGCTCATGAAGAGGAAGAGGCTGCAGCTACTGCGGCTGTAGAAGATGCAGAGGAAGATATGCTTCAGTACCCATTCTATACTGAGGGTTCAAAAGAGCTATTAGATGCTAGAATAGATATTGCAAAATATTCTATTTTGAGAGCGGCTTTGCGGCTTCATCGTGCTAGAAGGAAAAGGGATGATCCAGATGAAGATGTAGATGCTGAAATTGATTGGGCTCTGAAGCAGGCTGAGAGTCTGGTCCTTGACTGTAGTGAAATTGGAGATGAACGACCACTCTCTGGTTGTTCCTTCTCCAGTGATGGAAAACTTCTTGCCACATGGTATTTCTCTCTCCTTTTATCTCATATCTTTGGTTTTTTCCTTATTTTCTGTGGTCGACCACTCTCTGGTTGTTCCTTCTCCAATGATGGAAAACTGCTTGCCACATGGTATTTCTCTCTCCTTTTATCTCATATCTTAGGTTTTTTCCTTATTTTCTGTGGTCGTTTATTACCAATTACTTCTTTTTAATGGCTGAATTTTGACTTACTTTTCTGCTTAATTGATATCTTAGCTGCATTTTAGTGATCTGTATATTGGGTTTAAATGTTTCATGTTATGCTAAAGCGTCTGTCTTTTCTGGGTTGAGATTTTTTTCTTGGGTTATTAAAATATAGATAAGTTGACAACTTACCTAGTGAAGATTTTGATTGGTAGACTTGCGGTTATGCAAAAATTGTGGAATCATAGTAGGCTTTGCTATTATAATCATATTTTTCTTGGTTGGTTATGCTTTTGTAGTGCTTTAAGCGGAGTTGCCAAAATATGGAGCATGCCCCAAGTACATAAGGTTTCTTCCTTGAAGGGACACACAGAGCGTGCAACAGATATTGCATTTTCTCCTATGGAAAACCATGTAGCAACTGCCTCAGCTGATCGAATTGCAAAGTTGTGGAACACTGAAGGTTCTGTCCTTCAGACATTTGAGGGCCATCTGGATCGTCTTGCACGTATTGCTTTCCATCCATCAGGGAAGTACTTAGGCACTACAAGCTTTGACAAGACTTGGAGACTATGGGATGTAGATACTGGCATGGAGATACTTCTTCAAGAAGGTCACAGTCGGAGTGTCTATGGGATAGCCTTTCACCATGATGGCTCTTTAGCTGGATCTTGTGGATTGGATGCACTTGCACGTGTTTGGGACCTTCGTACTGGAAGAAGTATTCTCGCCTTGGAAGGCCATGTCAAGCCTGTGAGACTCTTAAGATTTGATTTTTCTCAATTTTGTTTTCAAATATTTTCTTTTTTTCTGAAATATAGTTAATGAGATGGCGTTTGTGTTTTTTTCAGGTTCTTGGTATCAGTTTTTCGCCCAATGGGTATCATTTGGCCACTGGTGGTGAAGATAATACTTGTCGGATATGGGATTTGAGGAAGAAAAAATCACTGTATGTTATACCAGCTCACTCCAATCTTATATCACAAGTGAAGTTTGAGCCTCAAGAGGGCTACTACCTGGTCACTGCATCTTATGACATGACTGCGAAGGTTCAGTTCTTTCTTTTTATTCCTTTTGTTTCCTATAAGTTGAAAGCCTTGAGTTTATGTTCATTTGTTCCACATTTTTATGTGTGTTAATTAGGTTTGGTCAGGCCGAGATTTTAAGCCTGTCAAATCATTATCAGGGCATGAAGCAAAAGTTACTTCTTTGGATGTCGGTACAGGTAACTTTCCTAACTGGAGAAAGTAAAATATATACCACTTGGTTTTTGATCATTTTTACTGTTGCATTTTATTGAAATGTTCATTTTTTGTTTAATTGAAGCTTCTTTTAACTACCATTATTAGTGTGCTAAGGAGCTGTATTCATGTTAGGATGAGTACGCCATGAGCTGTTAGCAAATGTCCAGGCTCAATATTTTGATTTTTCTGTCAGGCACATAAATTTTTCTTTTTCTCAACAGCTTCTTTGTTAAAGCTTTTTGGGTTATTTTTTGACAGCCTTTAATTGACTCTGCATATCCCAATTCTGTTTGTGATTTCTATGCAACTGACAAGTTGGGAATTCAGTTAGTCTGGTTACATAATGATGTGCAATGTGGCAGCTGCTACTGAACAGTGTCACAATAACAGATATTAACTGATAATCCTATCTTAATTTGTTTGGGAGCTCCTCAAAATCAGTAATTGTTGGGCGTTTTGTAAGTATACGAATCGTTTATGCAAGTAATATTGTATGAGTGAGTGTTGTATCACACAGAGAAGCGTGGTCAACTACCAAAATAGAATATTTCTCTATTATTTTGGACAATATTAAAATTGATTGTTAAATTTAAAACTAAAGAAAAATTGTAAATTTAAAACAAATAAATTATGAGTTTCGAATATTGAAATAATTTTTAACAAGTCTAGAAATTATACTTCATCAATTGATTTTTTATAATTCTAATTAATGATTGATTATCCAAAATACAAAGTTAATAAATTAACTGTTATAAGTTATTGTAATTTTCTCTCAAGCAACTATAAAATACCTATATTAATTCCATGTCTATTATCGTAATCATTTAATTAATGTAAGTTCATTAAATTCTTTAGCAATTTCTAATCTCCTAAAGTGTATCCTAATCTCTTGGCAACTCGATCTCTTAGGTTATTGATTTAATGTACTAATAGTATATTTTTTTCTTTCGATCCATCATACACCATTTTAGATATTGTTTAGTAGTAACCAATTTCTAAACAATTATAATCATAAATAAATTAATTAACCAATTCAATTTATACACAAGATAATCAATCAATCATAATTGATTTATAAAATTAGCAATTGACTATATCTAAATTCTAGTATAAAGAAACTAATCATTCATAATTGAAATAAAAATCATAAATTTCAATAAAATATAATAAGAATTTAACATATTACAATGTAGATAAAATTAAGAATAAAAGGAATTGAAAAATAAACTCTTTTTTATTGCAAAATTCAATCTGAAATTGCTACCTCTTCAATTTGAAATTGTTTTCTTGATGATTTTCCTGTCTTTGTTCCTTAGAACATTTTTCAACTTTCAACTCCCTTAAAAAATGAATTTTTGAAAGTTAAATACTCAATTTCTGTGTATTTCTTCCAGAAACCGAATCACTAATCCAAAAGTCGGGCTGAGTCCGCTAAAAAACCGGGTATTGTGTCTTCAGAAAATAATTTGGACAAAAACCAGGTCAATTAGCCCAAAATCGAGTTACTCCTCTCCTAAAATCAGGGGAGCAAATCATCTTCAAATTTATTTAATTTTTGAATCAAATATTTTCATATTTTCAATTTAACTTTAAACTTCAAAATTAAATTAAATTATATCAAATTTTCACAAAATAAAATAAAATCAAAGAAAAATATAATAAAATATATTTAAATTAACCTAAAAATACTACTAAAATAAACACTCAACAATAACCAACTAGTGGTTTATCCTTGGTTATAAATCAGGTTAACATTTTTGAAACTTAATAAACCCATTCTGTCTCTTGGTTTAATAACATAAATTTAGTCTAAATTATAATGAATATTGGCAATGTTGATGTAATAGCTTGTCTAAAATACTCTTACACACAATACATATATGTTTCCCCCCCCACCTTCTCTCTCTTTCTCTCTCTCTCCCCCCTACTTCCTCCTCCTCCTCGTCCTCCTCTTCCATCCTCCCTGCGTTCCATTGAACTACTGATCCACTTTTGACTCCTGAAAAATAAAGTAATTCAAGAATTCATACAACGGATCGAATTTAGGCTGAAATAAATACCTTCAGGCTCTTTATAAAGAAAAGAAATACAATATTGTGTGATCTGCCCCTCCTAAATCCTAGTTCACTTTCATCCGCTTGAACTACCATTTGTTAGCTTGGAGCTTCTTCTTGAACTACTGTGTTTTTAAGACTATCAAATTTATTATTATCATTTAATGCTTTGAATATGGGACAAGGTTGGTGCAAATTTATGAACTTGCACCGAGGATCCATTGCTGTTGTTTCCCCCTCCAATGAAAAGGTTGTTCATCTGTACAGTGTACTATATTCTAAAACATATTTAAAATCCAAAGGCAATTTCTTATAATTTTGTTACAATGTTATGATGGGTGGATGAGATTGTAATTGCTGAAAATGCCGGCTTTCAACTATGGGTACACATTTAGGAAATATAATTTTCCCAAAAATATAATTCACATTTTAGAAAAAAAAAATGGAAAGGAAAAGAAAAACGGAAAAAAAGGTCATGTTCATACTGTTTGTTTTTAATGGCTTTGTTGGAGTTACTGTATGGTGCTGCTTCTAAATATTTTTTGCTCCTTTTGAAATTGTATCTTGTACTTTCAGCTATTCATTGTCATACGATGATTAGCATTAACACTTAAACCTGTCAACCTGTCAAGTGCAAGTCTCTCTTCATTGAGAATGGATAAGTAATATTATTGTTTGGTTGCAGATGGGGGCCATATTGCAACTGTCTCACATGACCGAACCATCAAACTTTGGTCCAGCAGTAACATTCAAAAGGAGGCTATGGATGTGGACTAAATTGAAGAAAAATTTTTAGCAGCAGGCTCTGATATTTAGCTGATT
The DNA here is from genome assembly GCA_948193065.1 of Aleurites moluccanus. Taxonomy (NCBI): domain Eukaryota; kingdom Viridiplantae; phylum Streptophyta; class Magnoliopsida; order Malpighiales; family Euphorbiaceae; genus Aleurites; species Aleurites moluccanus. The sequence continues at coordinate 5,792 of CANXYC010940489.1, forward strand.
GGGCAGCGACTTGTGTTCTAACTTCGCTTTAACTGTGACCCTTCAGTGCTAGCATATTCTTTCGCGAGATCAGTGCTTATTGCTGCCCTGTAATGCCCCTAGCAAATGAGGTCTTTTGATCTGCAGATCTCTGAAGATCTCGTGCTATGACAAGAGAACTAATTTTAATTGTTTATATTAGGATTTCCAAGCTGAAATTTTGGAGATATTCTATGTAGTTTGGCCTCGTAGTGGAGGAACTTTTTTTTTTGAGATAGAAGTTCTAACACATTAAAACTCACACCTTTCTAAATACTATAAAAATTTCGTTTTAATTGTCTGCCACATATTTCCCACCTGCCACTGGCATACTGTCAAGTTACATTCCTTTGCAAAGTAAACTGCATCCTAGTTCTGGCTTGTGCTTTGTACAAATTCCATTTTGGAAAGGAGCAAAAGCTTCATTTAGGGGAAAGCATTTTGACTAGAGTTCAAACTATGCAATAATGGATTTCTTTTTTGTTCTTTTAACAACTCAAATAAGTAGCAATCATGGATGATAAATCAATTGGCTAATGATAAAACATGAGCCAGATGAAGATACAAGAATTATGACTAGCATAGCAATTTCTCAAAGTGTCATTCTACCATGAACAACATTTGATAAACTGTGTTGACCCTCGATCAAATCTTTCATTTTTCGACTGACAAATGTTCATAAACTACATTAAGACTTGTAATCAACAATCAAGTACAAGTCAGCAGTGAAAAATAGAGATCTATCATCTGAAGAGTTTGGGTATGATATTCCAACTGCAAGTAATCTGCGTCTACTATGAAAAAATATAATCCTGCACTGCCAAATTGGATCGCCAAACCAACCTATACCATAAGAAGGAAAAAACAGAAGATTGTTTCCTCGATGTTGCATCCTCACTTGTACCAGCCAGCAAGCAAATACCTCAGGAAGAAACAGAAGCAGCATCCAATAGCCTGTCAAACATGAGCAATGTACATATGAGCCCTCTTACGCACACAAGCACCGTTTTTCAGTGAATGTTTGGTGTTGAGGTTAGGATGCTTTTAAAGAATTGTTTTTGGATTGTATAGAGTTCTAATAAACCATGGTTTTTTCCAAACAATGGTCTACCAAAACCAGTTTTTTTTTTTTTTTTTGAAAAATATAACAAAACTAATTCAAAATATAATTTTCAAAAGTATGTCAAATTCAATTCTAAATGGAATTTCAACCACAGTACAAATTTGATGTTGCAGATGATGGAATAAGTTACATGGGAAGGATGGTGATTGGAAACAAATACAATTTATGCTACAGTTGCAGTAAATATTGGACCAAATCAAACTGTATAAACCATCACTATGTGAAAATTTTGGAGAAAGCAAAATTACTCAGGTTCATAGTTTAACATATATTTATTATGCACATATCAATACTCTCTAATCTCTCTGTCTAGAAAGTTACGATTTTGTAGTTTTAAATTTTAGTTGATTAATAGTGATCACTTTTTTCTTAATGAAAATGACAATATTTAAATTGAATATTATATCTAAATTATAAAAATGAATGAAACAGAAATCTTAAAATTTAAGAAATTAACTGTAAAATATATATATATATATATATATATATATATACTTTTTTCATATAAATGGAATAGTAGCCCATTATATTCAAAAACATAAAAGATGAAAAAACCTAAACAGCAATTCAAAAAGAAGGCCAAAATAAAAGTTAGGGGTTTTGAAAAGAGAATTATATTTTCTAAGAAATAAGAGACAGAGAAAAGGAAGAAGAAGAAACAATGAGATGTGTAACAAGAGTCAACATATACACTGCCATCTCTCTTCATGTTTGATAATAGGGCTGTTAGTGTTAAGCAACTTCCAGTCGTGGAATGCCATGAACAATTGATCGTTTCATTGGCAATATGAGTGATACCACTGTGATTCGAAAATCATTATACTGTATGTGATTCGAAAATCATTATACCGTATCACCAGACCAAAGTTCCATTGTATTCTGACTGTCAAGGGATGCAATGGCCATTTTCCGTATCACCAGTCAGGATCAATCATCAAATCGGCTTGGAGCCAGTTTTAGTCAATATGTGGCTTTGGTGCAACATGCAAAGACCTAGGGTTGAAATGCTTTAAACCCTAAGCCAAGGTGCTTTTGTCAAGGCACACATGAGGTGCATGCTATGAAAAAAAAAGAGTGCCAGCGAAATGAAGGAAAAAAGAAGGAAGCTAGCAGGGGCAATGAACCTAAAGAATTTCCCTACCTCTTTTCCTCTCTAAATAAAACATTCCCAGTCCTTTCTGTTCTCTTACTTATTTTTCTATTTTCACAAGTTTTTATTTTTCTTATATATTTATTTCCTTGGACAACAATTTTTCCCCTAATGGCAGCATAATACTGTTCTTCTAACAAGAACTGAAACTGAGACAAAACTCTTTGTTCTCTCCTTCTCAACTGTCTCTCTTTCAGGGCTTTTTGGGACAAAGGCTGTGTTTCATTTTTTATATGTTTTTAGTGTTTTTCCAGTCCCCAACAAAATAACATCAATATACGCATAAAAAACCTAGTAAAAAGAAGGAGAATGAGAGAGAAGGGGACAAACAAAGCATAAGCTAGAGAGAGAAAAATCTGAACACATGAATACATCACCTGAACAAGAAGAAGATGGGCACAAAGGGACTTCTCTGGCTTTCTGCCGAAAATTCTTAAATAAATATTAACAAGGGTTCCATCATTGGTTCCGGTCAGCAGGCCAGACTGAGGATCAAACCTGGAAAAATAGAATAAACAAAGATATCCAGAAAATGATTCTTATCAAATGCCCTCTGGAGATTGCAATCCCAAAAGCATAAGCACAAGTGATGAATAGGAAAAACTACCGAGGTAGGCGATGCCGTGGGCAATGAACAAAGCCAAAAAGCTGAACAAATAGAATTGCAAATTAGACACCTTCCAGGAAAATCAGAGGTTAAGGACCAGATAATAGAAAAGAGTGATGATCAAACCTGAGGAACTGATAACAGAAAGTTTATTACTTGAGGTAAGAAGAAAATCAAGAGCGTTTCACTGTAGGAAAAAAAAAATCTTTTATTAGGCAATAGAAAGGTACAGTGGTAGTTCCAGATTAAGCTTATTGGACATCAAGTCATTATGGAAAAGACTAATACAGAAGAATTTCTTGATAGGCCCTGATTGTTAGAAGAGACAACGGGTCTATTACTTAATTACAAGGCTAAAACCAAGTACACTCCCATACTACTATTGTCTAATGTAGGTCTTGAATTAAGTAGGCATGGAAAAACAACTTGAATATACATTATTATGAAATAATAGAGGATAATAGGTATTGTGAGGTGCGAAGACACTTTTTATTATTGTCTTCAAGGGCATGTTTTGGCACCGTAATTCAGTATTACAGAATGTGAATAAATATTATTATATTTTTAATTCTGTCCATTCATTTCCTGTAATCACACTTTCAAAACTGTCTATAATTAAACTTTTATAACATATTTACATATTGCAAAATTTTAATAAAGTTTATTATATTTTTGTATTGCTCATTTTCTTTCTGTATTGGCTCATTCACTTGATGATTTCTTCATTCACTTTATGTATTCTGCTCTTCACATCTAAGCACGCACTTAAAAATAATTATAATATTTGTCGCAAAAACACTGTTGGAAACACAAGACATGATACTTAAAAATTTTCAGTAATAAAAGTGGAAGGACGTGCTGGGAACAAACCTAAAATGGCCTAAAATCCCTACAACTGCCATAGTCATTCCAGCAAAGTATGTATAAGTATCTCCAACAAAAACTGAAGAAGGATACCTGAGAGAAACCAAAGAAAATACTTGACATTGCTTTGCCACACAAAAGAACAGTAATAAGCGTGCAAGAAAAAAAAAAATAATTAAAACTACCAATTGTAAGAAAGTAAAGCCATGGAGGTGGCAAGTAAAGGTTGAACAAGATAAATAGAGAATGCATGGGCCTGCTGATACTTAGAATCAGTAGATGCTCCAATTTGCATTATATTATGTATCAAAATCTGCAAAAATTGTAAGCAGTCTCAGAGTCCATAACAGGTCAAATTCCAACTGGTTTACAAGTCTTTAGACGTGCTTACAGCAGATGTGATCACAACTGTTTGCCCAACTTCAAGACCATTTATGCCAGCATGAATGTTAATGGAATTTGTGCAAAAAATTGCCAAAAGCCACATATACATCTTATATATCCATCCTGTCAATAAAGAAAATAAATGTAAGATATAGAACAAGGAAAAAAAACAATACAGAAAAAAAAAAAAGACCAAGTAACAAAATGTTCATGACTCAAATGTTGCCAACAAATGTTTATAATAATTTAATCTTCTTGAACAAATAATAGCGAAACTGCCAGCAAAAGGAACAAACGTTTATGAAAGGAAATAAACAATGAAAACAAATGTTTACTTGACATTTGTTTTCATTGTTTATTTCCTTTCATATACATACCTTTTTTTTCTCCTCTTTTCCCTTTTCCCTTTTAGGCTCTTAAACGTTTGTTCCTTTTGCTGGCAGTTTCGCTATTATTAATGAGTCTCCCTCTATTGGAAAAGAATTTGAGGGCAAAGGTCTCACTAACTCTGAACTAGTAGTTTCTGTGCAAGACATTAAATTCAATCCTACACCTGGAGTATGGGCCCACCACACACCAGGCAAATCACATAGTGCTACCTCAAAAGTATGGCAGTTTTTTTAGAGTGAGACCCAAAAGTTGAATAAAAAATGGAAAAAGAATAGTATAAGTGAGGAGACAAAAGCTTCTACAGTTTTGAGGTGGCAAGATTTGATTGACCTGGTGTATGGTGGGTACATACTCCAGGTGTAGGATAGAATTAGAAAAATACCTAGGTCCAACACCTCAAGCCCAACGTATGGGATAAGGGGCTTTGGTATTATGATAGTTGTATGTCCAGCATATGCCATCAGCAACGGAAGGGCAGCAATTGATGGCAGGAGTAATTTCCTGTTCTTAACAGGTACAAGTTACAGTGTGTCAATATCTCATCAAGCATTACTTCAGAGAACAAAAGCAACTCAAAAACAGTTTCAAATATGCATCTAGGACAATATTAAATAAGGTAGAAAACTTAGTGCAGTACCAAACACTTACACTCTCCAGGGAATATCAAGGACATCATCGAGAAATCCAAGTAGAGTCATGAAGCAGATGCATGCTAGTGCTGCATTGTACTCAACAAGCCACTGCATGTATGAAATTGTTTAACAAACTATGAACACAAGATTGGCTTATCTAGGATTAGGAGAAAGATTCCCATTAACTGAATTATGCCGAGTCTGGAGTTAATGCAAAGAGGACTCTCATCTAATCTCAAACAAGAAATGAGATATCCAACCCAAAAGTGAAAAAAACAGAATGGAGGAAACCTTAGACAATTATTTGAAGCCATAACAAAGAGAGAGAATTCCTTCATCATCTTTCTTTGCTTTTCGAAAGAAACAAAATCTAATAACAAATGAATTATCCTGTGTATGCGTTTGCACTAGTTTTCACACAATTAATATGTGCATTATACATGTCCTTGAATGCATTGAAAACTAAATATCCTTTAACGTTTATAAAAATATGCTTGACAACTGCACCACCAAAGAAAAAAAAAAAAACAAAATGAGACTGGAACAGAAAAACATGCAAACAGCTCAAATTAGAAATTGTGACTGGAAAAATAAAAGTTGGTAAATGACCAATATTTTTCATAAATTATCATTTGCTAACTTCTAAAAAGAAAAATTCAAACTTGGAAAAATAATATTCTTACTTCAGAATCAACTGTGAAGTTAAAAAACTGAAATAAGATTGTCAATATCAAGAAGACTATCCCAACAACAATACCCAATGACTCAGGCCTGCAAAACATAAAGTAGCATCAATAAGAAAATTTTGATAAAATAAATCAATGAGTTAAGAAAAAAGAAAAAAAAAAATCAACTACTAATTTTTCTTTCTCTTTGACAATGCTAATCATCTAACTCCTTGATTGATATTAATATTCGCATTTCCTATGAAAGCTTCTTGAAAGGTTATCTCTAACAGTTTACTCACCACAGAAAATACAAAACTTGAATAAACTATACTAACACAAGCAAAAATTGTTCTTCAGAAATTGAACATGCACCGGTTCAGGACCATCAGCAACCATTTTCAAACTGATCCACATACAACACAGATTAATTTGTTCAAGGAGACAGACAAGTGAACATAGAAAGCAGAGGAGCAAGAAAACCACAAGCAAATCTGATTTAAGATGAAAACTGATATAAAAAGATTGCATATTTACTTGAAAACAAAATGAACCACAGAAAAATGAAATTTCTATGGAAAAGCCAACAATATTATATTATTCTTATTAAAAAAAATTGCGAAGAACTAAGAATCAAATCACACTCTATCATTGGAACGATCCTTAGCAACTTGTTTTCACTGAAATAAATTCAAACAACATGAGCGAATTAAAAAGCAGATATTGCATTTACACTCTACAATTGGAATTGAAAATTGCTAATGCAAGACACTGCCTACCTCTTGATTTCAATGACATACCCAATCCACAAATTATACCAAAAACTAAATTCCACCAACCCATTTTACAAACTCAATTAAAATCCAAATCAAATACCGACCCACTTCATGAAACGAATCAGAAACACAAACGCAAGAAATTAAACCAAATAATAATAATAATAATTAACAATAAAAGAACTCACACTTTAACAGTGCCCTGAGGGGTACCCTTCTTATTAATATCAAAACCAAAAAGGTTCCTCCTCAAAACGTATCGAGAAGCCACAGGAATCATCCAGACAGTCAAGAAGAAGCCAACGATGCTAATGGCAGCATTGATGAGAATTGATCTCTGGAGTTGAGGTTGAATCTTGTAGTGGTAGAAAAGCAAATAAAAGTAAAGGACCAGAGGCAAGATAGAAACTTTGAAAATGAAGACTAATTTTGCAGAAGCAATTGGTGGGTCATTAGTTTCTTGGGGTTTATGGTCGATTTTGTTATCTGTTGAAACTGATTTCACCGTGGTTGTGTCTGTTTTCGCTGAAGCTCTCTTGCGAGCTCCCATGTTTGCTCCAGTCCAAGCTCTCTCTCTCTCTCACTCTTCAAAGAAGGAGAAGAAGAAGCGTCACTGAAGCTAATGAAATATTGCCACATCAGCAATTACGTGGAAATAAGGGTTCACCTGGAATTTGCTATTTTGGCATCCGTAACAAGATGTTTTTATTTAAAAATAGCAAGGTTTGCGTTATAGAAAATAACGTATTTGAAAATATTTTTTCTTGAAATATATTTTTAAATAATTAATTTTTTTTTGTTATTTATAATATTAAAAATTAGTTAAAAATAAAATTTTAATTTATAAAACTAAAAATATATTTAAATTTATAAATATTTCATTTTTCTAATTTTATTATTGAATATACAAAAAATAAATATTAAAATTATTATAATCATCGATAATGAAAAGTACTTTTTGATGATTGATTACAGTCGTCAATTGTTATCGGTAATTTATTTATAATTGATAAATTAATAAATTTATATTTATATATTTGCCTTCCATTATAGTTAGTATACCAACTCATAAATTTATTTTATATTTTAAAAAATATTAATTATTATAAAATTTTGTCATATTATATTAAAAAATTTCTATATTTTTTAAATTATATTAAAAAATCTATATATTTTAATTATGTTAAAATTTGATATCCTTCTGTTAAAAATCAATTAAATTTGTATAAAAAATTTATATTACCTCTCATTTTCATTTTAATTTTCATTTAAATATCATCGCTTTCAACCACACCAAATCTTTCTTCACCACCATTACTATCATCACTTCACCGTCACCACCGCCACCAAACAACACCACCCCCACCCCCACACTACCACCACCACCATTAAAATCAACTTAAATAATTTTCAAAAATAAAATAACAATCACAACAAATAGTAAGAAAGACTTTGCCTAAAAATTGTTGCGCTACTCCATATCGTCGTCCAAGCACCTCTACCAAGTTGCCCAAACCCATTAATGTTGTCAATTGGATTTGCTGCTAAATCAAATTTGCCTTTATACTGTCGTCAAACACCGTCGTCTTTTAGTTCTCCATTGAATCGCAATAAAGATTTTTTTTTCTTTGTGAATTAAATGGGAATTAGAGAAGAAAAATACTCATCTAAAAAATCTAAAATAATTAAAAGACAAAATGAAAAAAAAAAAAAAAAAACAAAATAATCAAGTACAATCATAACAAGTAAATGATATTTAAGATTATGACTACTAAAGATAAAAATCTAGAAAATTCAATAGACAATGAGTCAGCAATTGGATACTTAGTTTCAAATTTCTTATCACAATCATTAAGAATACTCATCTCCTTCTCCGTGAGTCATTCAAAAAAAGAGGAATATTTTCATCGTTCTTGCTCATTTTGACAAATGGTCTACTAGCATTTTTGCCAGAAAGCGTGGCATAAGAGCCACCTGAGTCATAGAAGGACTTGCTGGTGGACATATCAAAAACTCGACCCTTGACTGTTATTTAGATCGATTTTGATGGATCAATTCCATTGTATTAACTGAGTTGGTCGACTGTGAATTTCATCGAGAGTTTGTCAATTTAGTCTAATTCTTAGAGAAATCGAAAAGCAGTTAGTATGAAAAGCAATTTAATATAAAATAAAATTTATTTTCAGAGACTATAGTTATAGTTTAGGCCAAGCCCCAAGTGCCCAACTGCCAATTACACGTTTTTCATATGTTATTTTGGTCAAAGTGGTACTGCTTGGTTTGCACAATCACCACTCAATTGGGACTGAAATTACTATTATTAATTTATCAGTAGACAAATATATTTTGTTTAGACCTGTGTTAGTTTGTTGATGGATTAGAGATGCTTTCTCAAAGCTAAACTATACAAATGATTATTGTTAGATAAAAAAAAAAAAAGGGAGCGAAAAGAGTTTTAATTGGTAAAAGTAAAAAATGAAAGAACGAGTATTTTAGGTAATAATTAAAATATTTTAATTAAAAATTAACTTTTATATCATATACTAATAGAAAATAAATGAAATATGAACGAAATTATCTCATAGTTTAACGAAACTAAAATATAGACTTTTTAATATAATTTTAAAAATACAGAAACTTTTTAATATAATATGGCAAAACAAAAAGACTTTATAGTAATTAATCTTTTAAAAAATTAAGTCATTTTCTTTAAAAATAACTTAATTTTTATTGACCAAAAAAAAATTTTTCATTAACTAATTTTTCATAATATTTCAAATATTAAAGAATACAAAAAATATTTTCTAAAAAGATATTTTCCACAAGGAGTCTAAATTTCATGGTTTGAAATTCACATCTATTAGCATTTTCCAAATAATTTACGATACTCATATTCCTTATCTTACCTTTATTATTTTTGAAAAATTAATCAATTTTTATTTTCCTTAAATACAATACTTATCTTTTATTAACTCTGAACCAACAAAAAAAAAAAAATCATCTTCCTCAAAAGAAAAAAAAATCACCTGTAATTATTTCAATTTTAATAAGATAAATTTTTTTTGCAACATTTTAATATTCTGAATATGTTTTTTCATTGTACATATAAAGCTGCAATAATTATCACTTGAAATGCAATGTTTTTTCATTGTATTATGTGAAAATGCTTAGTAACTTGTATTTAAATGAGATAAATGTGTTTATTTTGAAGAATTTTAGAAGATGTGACTGCTATTATTGATAATGAAAAAATTGTTAAAAATAATTAAAAAAAAATATGAATTCCATCTGAAAATAAATTATTCATTTTTAATATTAGATATAAAATTTAGAAATGATAATAGTTTTAATAAAGATGGTCCATACATTATTTCCATTTTGAATTACTATTAATTTAATATTTAAAAAATATTATAAACATATTGAAATTTTAATTTTTTTCTATACTTTTGAAATATGGAATTAATTTAATGGAAAGTAATATATATATATATATATATATATATATATATATATTCGCAATGGAAAAATAAATAAAAATATGATTAAAATCCGTGCAAACAGTAATACACCACTAAAAAGTCCAATAGAGAAACAAAATAGTTACTCAGCCTTCTAAGATCTTTCAACCAACAATCAAACGGGTTAAGGTGAGCTGCTATGTAATATGACCTATTTTAGTTACTTAAAATTTTTTATAAAATTTTTAAAAAATTATATTTTGATAGTGTTTGATATAATAAATCTATTAATATATTTTTTATACTAAACAATAATCATTTGGACAGCTAAAAATACATTATAAATACGTTAAATCTATACCGTTAAATATAATACATAAAAATTATAATACATTTTTAGCTGTTCAAATAATTTTTGTTTAGCATAAAAAATATATCAATAGATTCATTACATCAAACACTATTAAAATATAATTTTTTAAAAATTTTATAAAAAATTTTAAGTAGCTAAAATGAGTCACATCAGGAGCTGCTGTCCTCAACCCGAATCAAACATCAAACGATAAGAGATATTCTATAATTAATGTTTGTCTAATGAATGGAATACTAAATCTCTATCACAAATGATGTCCCAAAATGAAAAAAAAAAAAAATTAAAATCATTGTCGCTGCTCACAGCCCTTAATGGCTAGTGGAACTCAAAAAGCCTTATTAAACAAATGCAAAGAATTGAGGAGAATTGTACAACCAATTGAATTTAAGCTCCTATAGAAAGAATCTCAAGTAGCTAAATAAATATATATCCCTGTTTTCTCTGTTTGGTTCAATAATCAGTAAGTTACTAAAGCATACAACAAAAATTTATATGAATTCCTAACGCATGCAACTCTCAGAATTCACTAACAGAACACCAAGTTTTAAGAGTTGCGAGTTTTAATCTGTTAGGAATTGCAGTTGTTGAAAGAATTCATTTAACCTCACTAATGCAGGATTAAGTGCATTATATATGACTAAAAAGATCAAAACTTCTTTTACCTGAATTTTCTCCTATAAAAATAAAAAGCAGTATCAGCACTCAATTCGAACAGCACCACTCTCTGATGAAATAAACTTGGGCTTCTTAACCACTTGCTCCAAGCACTGGATGACATCTCCAATCTGGAAATCATCATACTCACCAATCACAAGTCCACATTCATTTCCCTTCCCCACTCTCTCCACATCCTGCTTCTCCCGCTTTAAAGACGTGCAAGATCCTTCAAACACTACTTCCCCGCTCCTTAGAAGCCTCATGATTGCTGATTTGGTAACATGGCCATCTATCACCCTGCAGCCAGCAATCTTCATATCATTCCCTACGGACTTGCTCCTCCCTTTAAGCTCAAAGATATTCAGCACTTCAGCTTCCCCAGCTACCTGAGTCTCACAAGTTCCAGGGGCTTTATCCACTATTAAGTTGCCAACTTCCTCCAAAAGGTGATAGATCACACGGTGTTGCACTATCTACAACCAACGAAAGAAACAGTACAGATAAATAGGTTCTCCCAACTGTGTTGCTACAGTTTCTCAATAAAAATCAACTGCCCATTCCCAAGAATATGGGAGTGTTTGCATCCTATTATGCTAATAATGAGTTTTGATAATTAAAAATTATAATTTCTTAAAATCACTTTCGCCAAAACCCATTTTGGAATAAGCATTATTTTGGTGCTTAAAAAAATCTCAATTGAAGGCATCCTTCATCTATTTTTCAATTGAATTTTTAAAATGCCAAACACTTTTAAAAAACTCAATTGTTAACAACCCAATTAGCCTCCTTCAGAATGGGTATTGGATCCTCAATCCCCTATATAATTTTCATATTCTATAGATGGTTAAAAATGTGAACAATAGTACCATGATTATTAATTTATTACAGTTGAATTAAATGTGAAGAAAACATGTCAGGACCTTTATCCTGGCTTGAGTTGCAGCCAAACTGATGACACCAGGCGGAGTCCTTACATTGAATCCAATTATACATGCACCACAGGCTTGTGCCAAGTCCACATCAGACTGAGAAATGGGCCCAACACCAACATGTACTATATTAACAAATACCTGACAGCATAATTTAAGAATGTGCTAAGAATAATGAAGCATAATTGGAAACCATACTAAGAAGATATATAAGCAAAGACCAAAATAATAATACAAGGAGCAATGGGAATTTTTAATGCATAGCAGCATGTCACACAGCATTCATGAGCGAGTAGTTTCATAAAAGAACAAGGTAAAGCCCTATCAGATGACTACCACTTCTAACAGTGCAACGGACATTGCTAAACCAAAGGAATAAACTGCTAACCAAAATATTTAACCATTCATTTATTTACACATGAATGCATGCATAGTTATTAAAGTTGTTCACAGGTTGCTGCTCCTAGCACCTCAAACACTCGAAGGTAGGCGACCTGTGAGGTTGCAAGGCACACCTCAGCAATATCCTATCTCAACTTTGCTGCCTTTGAAATTATTAATGTATCTAAGATTACAACTCATTACAAAGAAATTGACTAATATTATGTTTGTGAATATAAGATTGAAACTCCTCATTTTGGAATAAGATTTGACCAACCTATGAGATTTGGTTTTTTATAAGCTGACCTTTCTGGTTTTCAAAAGCTAATTTTCTTTCTCCATATTTAGTTAAACTCTATCATCAACTCTTTTTTCTTCTTTTATCACTCCTTTGATTTTGGAGTGAAATTGATTAATTCATCTAATTGTCAGGATTTGATTTAATTCAACCTTATTTGTTATAACCGTTCCTTTTTTTCTTTCCTTTCTCACCTATTGCTTTTTCTTTCTCCTTTTCTAGATGCTCCAGGATCCTCTCTCTTCTCTAGATGTTTTGGTTTGTTTGTTTTATTTTTTCTTGGATGCTTGTCTTGCTTTCTTTGTTAATTTTTACAGAAGAAATTGCTACCTATTATTCTAATTTGCATGAACTGATGTAGGATTATGATAAAAGACATTTTAACATCTCAGTCTTAATTTCTTTGGATATGAAAAGACTGATGTAACAATTCTAAATGTTTTATGTTACTAATATGACTATTCTGTCGTTTTCTTATATATGATTAAGCATTTTACTTTCTTTCTTTTGCATATCACGTTACTCATATGAGTGCCTAGGCTCCAAGACCCTTTTGCGCCTTATTGCACCTTGAATAACTATGAGGCACAGATAAGAGAGGGATAACAATGAAACTAAGCATTAATTAAGTGCATGGATGTATCATATGGCATACCTGGGGACTGTTTAAAGTCTTCAGTGCATCTGTGACAGCTTGGACAGTTCCCTGCACATCTGCTTTTACAATTATTGGCATTTCAGCCCTCTCAGGCACAGGCATGTCATCTGATGGTTCTGTGTTTTCTGTCCTTTCATCAATCATCCGCCTAAGTCTATCTTTCTCAAATTTCCTTTTCCTCCCTGCGCTCAACATCCGAGCTCGCTCCTCAGATTCCACAACAACAATATCATCACCAGCCATAGGAAGCCCCTTAAGCCCTTCAATCTCAACCGGCATTGCAGGTCTTGCCTGCACAGTCAACTTCCCCACCATATCCTTAATAGCCCTTATTCTGCCCCACTCTGAACCTACAACCACATGCTGCCCACAAACCAAAGTCCCTGCCTTCACTATTGCAGTAGCTAATGGACCACGTCCTTTGTCAAGTCTTGCCTCCACTACATAAGCTTGAGCAGGGCCATCAACACGTGCTTTTAAGTCCATAATCTCTGCCTGAAGAAGTAAAGCCTCCTCCAAGTCATCCAATCCAGTTTTTTTAAAAGCTGAAACTTCAACAACCTGAACATCCCCACCCATCTCCTCTAGCTGCAAGCCCTCTGATGCAAGCTGGATTTTAACCCTCTCTGGATTGGCCGCCGGTTTGTCACATTTGTTAATTGCAACTACAATTGGTACATTAGCTGCTTTTGCATGGGACATGGCTTCAAGAGTTTGAGGCATCACCCCATCATCAGCAGCTACAACAAGCACAACTAAATCTGTCACTGCAGCACCTCTTGCTCTCATTGCACTGAATGCAGCATGACCAGGAGTGTCAAGGAATGTGATTGATGACCCCGATTGCATGCCCACAACAAAAGCTCCCAGATGCTGAGTTATGCCTCCAGCTTCCTTGGCTGCTACAGATGTTTGACGCAAGGCATCTAAAAGCGAAGTTTTACCGTGGTCAACATGACCCATGACTGTCACCACAGGAGGCCGTGGAAGAATTTCTTCACCTTCATTGGAATGTTGCCTCCTAACATTGACCCCAACTTCCTGCATAATTAATAATTTAATATACAGAAAATCCTTTTTATGTTTTCAATGCAGCCAAAACTCAGTTAACCAAACAGAGTGATCTCAGAGAAATGGCGAGAAAAGGAAAAGAGAGGAAGCTAGGGGCAAACCCAGCTCAAGAATCACAGAGAACAGTAAAGTATATGATTAGCAGCTGAACACCAGATAAATTCTGTTATGTTACTATCCTCACACTAAAGCATAATCATTCCTCAAGTTTTATTCAGTAAACAGACTCAAACTGCCTGCTAGCAATTGTTAAATAATGATACCCAATAATCAAATACCATAGAAAATAGAATACTTCCTTTGGCAGCATAAGCAACTTATCTAGATTTTCTTTTAGGTAAAGAATTCAGTATGGCATATAAAATGAGATTTTTCATCACTGTTAAATTTATGCAACAGGAAAAGCATTATATAATTCTAGCAACTAAGAAAGGGAAATACCATTGCAACCAGCTCCGCAACATCAATGCTTAGGGGATCAAATTCAGAGCCAACCTTTTCCCCAACACTAACTAGAATATCCTGCAGAGCGGCAATGGACTCACCAGTGCGCTTAGCAAGCTCAAGAACAGTCATGCCTTCAAATATGTCAACTATTTTATCTTGCAAAGACTTGGCATTTCTTTTAAGTTTACAAGCTACATATGGAGCTTCGACAGGTGGCTGGGTCTTGTTTCTGTCCTTTTTCTTAAACTTCCCTTTAGTTTGGATCTTCAAACCAACTGGCTCATCATTATTTCTTCTTCTAGCCAAAAGTTCTGGAGTGGCGTGAAAACAACTAAGCAAGATAAAGAAAACCATTATTTGACCGAACATACAAGTAGCAAGGTAATCCAAAACATTCAGGTTTCCAAATCAATACATGTTATCAAGGCTGACAATTTTTAACATGACTTGTAGTTACTGGGTTTAGGTTGAGCGCAGACAGGGGAAATGCCAAAAATTAGGATATAAACGCATTGACCCTCATAACCAGCGATGTGTTAGAGCTGTGACACCTTAACAATTCAGTAATTAGAGAATTAGGGTTTTAAAAGAGAGAAAATAGAAGAATTCAGAGAAAGACGGGGGAGAGAGAGAGAGAGAGAGAGAGAGAGAGAAATAGGAAAGAAAGGGAGGATTTAGAGAAAAAACTATTCTGTTTTAACAACTTCCAGCTGTACTACAAGTAGTAATCAGCTGTGTCATTCACCTTGTTACTATACTATTGCTTGTTACAGGATTATTTAACCCTTTTAACAGAGTTATGTACTACTTACATACCTGGAACTATTGCTAACCACTAAAGTCCTTTTTACCCCTGAACCTTTTCCTATGATATGTGACAATACCCCCTCCATTAGCTCTTTCTTGTCCCAAGAAAGAGAACAGGTTGAAAACCGAGCTGTGATAAAAGCTTGGTCCTTCCCAGGTGGAATCCTCAGTAGGTAAGTTCCTCCATTTGATTAGGCCCTGCAAAATATTTGTGCTTGCCCTGGTGATGACCCTAGTCTGCAAAACCTCTTCTGGTTCTACTATTATTTGATCTTCTGTCATAGTAGGTAAGTTCAGCACGGATATGATAGCCTTTCCCAGCTTTTTCTTCAATAAGGACACATGGAATACTGGATGAATTGCAGTTGGAGCTGGCAATTCCAGTTTATAAGCCACTGGCCCTACTCTAGAAAGAATTTTAAAAGGTCCATAGTACTTGGCAGCCAATTTCAGCTTCTGTCTGAGTGCTAGGTAAGTCTGTCTATAAGGTTGAAGCTTAAGATACACCTAGTCCCCTTCAGCAAATTACCTTTCTGTTCTGTGCTTGTCATGTTGTTTCATCCTGTTTTGAGCTAGGATTAGATTGTCCTTGATGATAGCCAACATTTGCTGTCTTTGTTGGAGTAAGTCTCCCACTGCTGCTACTTTAATGGAATCAGGAAGTAGGATGGGGGGAAAAGGAGGTGAGTAACCATATAAGGCCTCAAAGGGGGACATTTTAAGGGCACAGTGGTGGGAATAGTTATAACACCATTCTGCCAAAGGAAGCCAAGTACTCCAAGCTTTAGGTTGTAGGTGGCAAATGCACCTTAAGTACCCTTCTAGACACTGATTGATTCTTTCTATCTGTCCATCCGTTTGTGGGTGGTAGGCAGTGCTAAAATTGAGTTGAGTGCCTAAGAATTGGAAAAGTTCCTTCCAAAATACACTTGTAAATATCTTGGCCCTATCTGAAACTATTGAATGAGGAACCCCATGTAATTTAAAGACTTCATT
The DNA here is from genome assembly GCA_948193065.1 of Aleurites moluccanus. Taxonomy (NCBI): domain Eukaryota; kingdom Viridiplantae; phylum Streptophyta; class Magnoliopsida; order Malpighiales; family Euphorbiaceae; genus Aleurites; species Aleurites moluccanus. The sequence goes on from CANXYC010940489.1 coordinate 22,479, forward strand.
GAGGCACAATTGTGCTACTGTTAAGGCTGAAAATGGATGAGCTAGGGAAAGGAAGTGGGCATACTTTGTAAATCTGCAGACTACTACTAAAATAGTGTCCTTGCCCTATAATTTTGGTAATTTCTCAATAAAGTCCATTGAAATGTGTTGCCATGCTTGACAGGGAATGGGAAGGGATTGAAGTATGAGTAGCACAGTGTTCTAGTTTGCATTTAGCACAAACCTCACATCTCTAAATCCAATCCTTCACCTCATGCAACATGCCAGGCTAGAAAAAATGCTTCTGCAACCTTGCACAGGTTACTTGGATGCCTGAGTGCCCCCCTAAGGCACTGCTGTGGTAACTCTGGATGAGTTGCTGCCTAAGAGAATTGTTGGTTCCCACATATAACCTACCCTTGTGCATAAGAACTCCATTCTTGAATTGGAACCCAGGATGAGCTTCCTTATCTACTGCTAAATGTTGGATTAAGGTATAGGCTTTGTCATCTGCCTCATATGTATTGGAGAGAGCAGTCATCCAAGTGGAAACTATTTGTGACTGGAGAGAGTAGCTGTTGCCAGTTATTTGTTGTGTTGGATCTGTTACAGTTGTAGATACTGACTGAAAAGAGTAGTTGCTGCTAGGTATTTGCTGTGTTGAATCTGTTACAGCTGTAGGTACTGTTATGTCATCAATTGCAGAGGACTGAGATAACTCAGGTCTCCTTGAAAGTGCATCAGCAACCTTATTTTCAACCCCTCCAACCCCAGCAATTTGGATATGCCCTTTTGTTGCAAGTTGGTGTGTAGCCTCTGTTCCAGCAAGTATTTGATGCTCTCATGGTCAGTTTTAATGAAAAACTGACCTTGCTCCAAATAGTGCCTCCATTTGCTAACTGCAAATGTGATAGCAAGCAACTCCTTCTCATAAACTGATAAAACCCAGCTCCTTGGTCCAAAAGCCTTAGAAATAAAGGCAATTGGATGCCCTTGCTGCTGTAATACTGCTCCCATGCCCCAATTACTTGTATCTGTCTCTACCGTAAATGGCTGGGAGAAGTTGGGTAAGGCCAACACAGGAGGATTAGTCATTCTGTCCTTAAGAACAAGAAAAGCCTGTTGAGCCTCCATGCTCCATTTAAAAGCATCTTTCTTGAGTAATTCTGTTAAAGGTCTGCTGATGATGCCATAATGTGAGATAAACTTCCTGTAATACCCTGTTAACCCTAAGAACCCTCTCAATTCCTTGACAATAGTAGGGAAAGGCTAATCCTTCATAGCTTGGATCTTTTTCTGGTCAGTAGACACCCTTGCTCCTGATATAATGTGCCCTAAATACTCTACTTCCTTTTGTGCAAATGAGCATTTAGAAAACTTAGCAAAAAAGGTTTGTTTTCTCAAGGTCTGCAAGACAATTTCAAGGTGCTGAATATGATCTTCCCAAGTATGGCTATAGACTAAGATGTCATCAAAGAAGACTAGGACAAACTTCCATAGGTAGGGTTGAAATATATGATTCATGAGGACTTGAAAGGTAGCTGGTGCATTGGTTAGGCCAAAGGGCATGACTGTAAATTCAAAGTGCCGAAGGTGTGTCATAAATGCTGTTTTAGGTATATCCTTTATTGCCATCCTAATTTGGTGGTACTAAGCCCTTAGGTCCAATTTAGAAAATAATTGTGCCCCGTGTAGTTCATCCAATTGGTCATCAATAATAGGAATGGGAAATATGTCCTTAATGGTATTGTCATTCAACCTCCTATAGTCTATACAAAACCTCCAAGTACCATCTTTTTTCTTAACTAAAAGCACAGGTGAAGAAAAAAGACTGGTGCTAGGCTCAATTACTGAGTTTTGTAACATCTCAGTGACCAGTTTCTCAATTTCTTGCTTTTGGAAGTGTGGGTACCTATAGGGTCTAATATTGATAGGTTGAGTATTAGGTAATAGTGGTATAGAGTGGTTGTGACTCCTAAAGGGGGGTAGATTCTTAGGTTCTGAAAATACATCCTTGTAAGTTTCTAGCAACAAGTCCCAGTCTGGATTAATTTGGTTTGGTACTAAATCATTTGCTGGTTTTGAATGTACTGAATTTTCTATGTTGCAAAGGTTACAGAGATAGAGGGTTGCTGGTAGTTCAAGAATACAAGGTTTAGGGTTTGTTGTAGTAGGAATGTTGTAGGTGTTGAGGTTGGTTATCTTAGGAACTGCTGTGGACTTAATGATGCAGATGCAAAACAGTGGAATCTAGAAATCCTGTCCTCTTTTTTTAAGATCATGTTTGTACCTTTCCAGCTGCTATCATGAGTGATTCCCTTGAGTGATATTGGAGTGCCATTTAAGTGGAAAGAAATACTGGGTATGGAAAAATCAAAGAGAATGGGGTTAAAACTCCTTAGTCAATCCACCCCCAAAATTACATCAAACCCTCCAAGTTCCAACACCCTTAAATCAAATTTGAATTTATGAGATTGCATCTTCCATTGAAAAGTCTGGCATTTGTGGTTACAGATTAGGTTCCTCCAATCAGCAACTTTAATTATAGTTGCAGGAATCTTTATTAGGGTTAACTTCAATTCTTTGGCCATTTTATGATCTACAAAACTGTTAGTACTTCCATTGTCTATCAAAATAACCAATTGTCTATTTTGATAGTTTCCTAAGATCTTTATTGTTTCAGCTCCCTGACTTTCCTCAATGGCATGCACAAACAACTCTACTTCCTCTCTCATAAACCCTTCTTCTTCCATATCTTCCTCCCCCTCATTTCCTGTTTCCAATTCTAGTTCTATTTCAGAGGTCAGGGTTGTTAGGGTTTTTTGTTTGCATTGGTGTCCGGGGAAATATCTTTCCCCACATTTATAACAATTTCTGGTAGAGTTTCTATTAAAAGAGGGTGGTGGTGGAAAAGTTCTTGGGGCAAAGTGGGTGATTTTGGCTGAGGCTACAGGGTTGTTGTTGGTGCTGGTAGTGGATTGTGGTGTTCTTATAGCAAGATAATTTGGTTTTGGAATGTAGTATGGATTTGGAGGTCTAGGTGGGTGAGGCCCAAAGGCAGCAGGCTTGGTAATTGTGTTTGAAGCAATGTAGGAGTAGGGTTTGGCTTGATTGTATGTTGGTCTTGAATTCCATTGTTTTGGCTGGTGAATTTTAGGGTTTTTGTTAACAATCCTCTCTTGTAGCCTTGCTATTTCTACTGCCTTAGCAATAGAATTAGGTTTCATCATTCTGACCACCAACTGAATTTCCTTCTTTAATCCTCCCATGAATCCAGATAAGAAATAGGATTCCTTAAGTTTAGGCATGTGTCTCTCTAATCTAATTCTTAAATCTTCAAATTTGTCCAGATATTCCTCTATTGTCCCCTCTTGTTTCAGTTTCATAAATTCCTCTATAATGTCATCCATTTCATCTTCCCTAAATCTCTCACACAGAGCATTCTCAAATGCTTTCCAAGAATTGGTTTCTCTCCTATTCCAATTATGAAACCAAGAATCAGCCATCCCTATCAAATACAAACTGGCCAATCCTATTCTCAGCTCTTCAGGAACGTGGTATATGTCAAAGTATTTAACACATTTTTTTAACCAGATTCTTGGTTCTACCCCTTCAAATGTTAACAGTTTCACTTTAGGGCAAAAAGAATTTTTACCTGCAAAGTGATTTGTAGTGACCCTTGGATCTGATTGTACTGCCTGTGGTTGAGTTGTGTCCACACTGGTACTGCCTATCCAGCCCCCAGGAGGATTTGGCAGTAAGCCTCTTTCCCCAATAGCCAGGCTTCTATTCCCTCTTGCTTCTCCTACTTCATGGCTGCCAATTGCCTCTTTCCCTTTGTCCAGTGCCAGTCTGCTCATGAAACCCCTTAGTTCATCAAACAATTCTTTGTTCTTGCTATTGTTTGATCTGACCTCCTCCTTGATTTCCCTTACTTCTTCCTTGAATTCCCTTAACTCTGTCATGTTCTTCAAAGTTGTTTCATGGAGGAATCGATATTGTTCTTCCAATTCAGCCATCCTTACTCCTTCATTGCTCACTATTGTTGATTTTGTCATGATGTACAGCTAACGAAAGTTAATTCCAGAGTGAATTGCCCTATCGTAGCTACTCTGATACCAAATGTTAGAGGTGTGATGCTTTAACAATTCAGTAATTAGGGAATTAGGGTTTTAAAAGAGAGAAAATAGAAGAATTCAGAGAAAGACTCGAAAGAGAGAGAGAAAAATAGGAAAGAAAGGGACAATTTAGAGAAGAGAAATTCAGATTATTATTGATTTCAGAATAATGAGGCTATATCGGATCCAACCTTATATACAAGTGTTGTAGTACAATTGTACTACTCCAAGTAGTTGTAACTCCTTATAACTACTTAACTATTCTATTTTAACAACTCCCAGCTGTACTACAAGTAGTAATCAGCTGTGTTATTCACACTGTTACTATACTACTGCTTGTTACAGGATTATTTAATCCTTTTAACAGAGTTAACTACTACTTACATACCTAGAACTATTGCTAACCACTAAAGTCCTTTTTACCCCTGAACCTTTTCCTATGATATGTGACACAATGTTACACTATAACTCATTTAATTAATTAATTAATATGTTCATATGTCGATTAAATAATATATCATTCATTTAAACCCCTTGAGAGCAATTCAATTTACATTGTAAATTTTTTTTTTATCCTTAATGTAACTTAGAATAATTAACTCAAATATATAAGACATAAATGGAAATTCATAAGAAAAGTTTTAGATCAATTAGGTGCACTTTACATACACTATAAATATCTTTAGTTTAGTTATACTTTATATTTTAGAATTAGAGTTTAATTATACTTTAATTATATATCAAGATCAAACATATTAAAATATTATAAATTATAATAACTAATATTTGTATGTCATAGACTTATAAAATTTATCTCGATGTATATATTTAAATGGATTAAGCGGGTCATACATGTAACCTGTATAATAAACTTGTCCGAAATAGGGTTTGAAAATCTTAACAGAATCAAATAAATGAGTTGAGTCAGTGTTGACCATTTTTATGTTATACCAGCATTTTAACTTGATATGTTTTTGGCAACAAGACACTAATGGCCAGCCCTACATTGTATTGAGGTCACCTGTAAATTTTGACAGACTAATCATCCACAAAAATACTTCATGATTAATATTGTGAATATTGGCCTGTATTTTACAAATACAAAATGACAGTTAAATGCCCTTGCATTTGACATATATACATCCATGTAGAATAGGACACAAGGAAAAATTACATCAAAAGAAAAAGATATATGATAGTTATTAAGTATATATGGTTCATATTTGAGTGTAATTTCTTTTATTGTGGCAGTATTGATCACAAGTCAAATTAAGGCAAGGTTCATCCATGTAGCTACCATGTTTTAAGACTAGGCCAAGCAGGTTTATCCATATTTTGTCCCACTAAAGTACTAATTACAAGAAACCATCATGCAAAAATAATAACATGTTAAATTTAGCATCAAATTACTCTTTGTGGACATCACCTCAGCCAAGCCAAACTAAAAAAGAATTAAAAATAGTTGTAGCAATCAGCTTATATTTGCTCACAATATAGACTATTGCAACATGTAATTTTCAAGTAATAACAAAAAAAATTGCAATAAAAAGACAGTAACTAAACCTAGCTTTTCATGGACTAAATGAAAAAAAAAATGCCAAAAGGAAATATAACAATATACCGTATAAAGGATTCTTTCTTAGAGCAAATGTGCTGACCCTGCAGAAATGGACTGAAAGCAAACTCTGCAGCACAAATTTTAAGAAGCAACTGATGACATTAAAACAAATGTTGAAATTTCCAATTAAGTATAAATTTCAAATTAAGCCCAAAGTATGACATACAATTGAGAATAAAGATTTTGGTAAGTTCAATTTAAAAAAAAAAAAAAAAAAAGATTTCAAGTGAAAACATTAAAAGATTTATGCCTTCTTAGTTTACCAGATATTCCTCTGACTGAAGAAACTGATTTCATGGCAACCTCAAGATTATTTTTATAAGTTAACTGCCCTGCATGCCATAGTGATGGTGAAGTCCAAGCTCTAATAAGACCAACATGAACACCCTGCAAAATAATCAGTGTAATAATCTTCACGTATGCAAAGAGAGATGGGTTAAAAAATGTCATTTGAATGTCAAACAATGACTAAGATGGTTGTATTCAAGAATATCAATATCCAGTTGGACAACATTTTGTTCTCCTGTTTAAAGTGGATGAAATAATAAAATAATGGAGTTGATTGCATTCGCTCCTTGGCCTCAAAAAAAAAGGAATGACAAAAAGTATGATATTCATATACCTAAATTCACACTCATTAAAGACTCAAAGTTTAGTAAATACACTTTAAAAAAAAAAAAGGGAAAAACCCCAATATTAAAGATGGCCCTGAGGATATCATAATTGTCATTGCAATTTATACAAACACCATTAGTTCTAATCCCAACTCTATAATAGGCAATGTCAGGAATTGACTTTGTTTTAGCTCTTCCGCACACTGATTGTCCACATAATTCACAAGAAATTTACTATGCTTATAAATCAACAATCACTAATAAGACTGAGCTATCCATCAAGCTAATATCTCAAATCACATATAATTTCTATTTAGTTTAGTTAAAAAAGTTTTCGAATTTCTCAACGCTCAGCATCCAAATATTCTCAAAGCACAAACAGTACCAGTAGAACAAATAAAAAGGTAAATTCATATGTTACCCTTTTCCGAGCTGCTCTCCAAGCCATTCATATGCCTCTCAGACTCTATAAAACCCAAAGCAGAAAGAAAAAATTATTAGAGAGATTTTGAAATTGCGGAAGCTTCGCTCAGTCAAACAATTGAAATATTTCAAAAAAAAACAAAAATCACAACAAAAAAAAAAACTTTAACTAGAATCATTATAAACTTAAAATCTTAAAATTAGAACAAAATCCAATACCCAAATCCAAGCGTTTCAATAGAGGATTCCTCAGGCCGTCTGCTTGTGGTGGGATCAATCTTCAAGGCAGTGGAAAGGTAGCTTAATCTGCAGCACGACTAATGAGTATGAGTTTGGGCTTTTTGTTTTTAGAGTCAGATGCTAGCGACGGGCGACGGAAGAAGGTAGTGTTGATGGCGGTGTGGGTTCCGGTGACAATGGTGGCAGCAAATGGATCAGGTAGAGAGCGGTTGGGTTGGGTTGGGTTGAGTCTTAGCCTCGGCGTTGGCTGTTAAAGTAATTTTGATGATTTCCTATTTGATTTGAGAAATTTTAAAAACTAAATAATAATTTTTAAAAAAATTAATGGCTAATTTAACAAAAGATAGTTAATTAATAAAATTAAATATTAAGAAATTTTTTATTTAATTTTTAAAATACTTATTCTCACCAGTAAATTGAATTAACTTTGAATACTAAATAATAATTACTAATTATATCATAATCTCGCGTTTGGTATGGTTATTATTAAAAAATATTTGTAATTAATTTTCATACATCATAAAAAATAAAAATATATAAATATTATTATAAATATAAAATTATATAAATATAAAATTAATGTATAATTTTTAAACCGATTTTCTCATCAATATTTTTATCTTTATATACTAATATAAAAAATAAATTATTAATTATTCAAGGAAAGAAAAATATTACAAGAAAATATAATGAAAATAATTATAATATATCAAAAATATTATTGTATCCTACTTATTTATTTATTTATTTTCTATATTGTTACTTTTTATTTTTCATGTAATTTGTTTAAATAAAATTACTATACAAAAAATTAAAAAAAATAAAAAACTTAAACTATTATATTAAAAATCCTATTAATTACTTAAAATTTATTTTTAATTATTTTTAAATATTTAAAATTATATAAATACTTTAGAGATTTATAAAAAAAAAAATCAAATAATGACTATAGAGAAAGATTATTATATGAAAAATAAAATAAAAAATTAAAATTAAATTTTTATTATAAATACAGTAAAAGTTTTATAAACTAATATTATTGGAACTCATAAATTTTATTAATTAAAAGAAATATAAATTAATTGATAAATTAATAATTTATTAATTTAGAAAGAGTATTTACAATTCAATAAATATACATTTAATCAACTAAAAATTTATTATATTTTATTAATCTTGTAATCAATTCAATATGAATAAATGAATTGAACAAAAAATATATGATCAATTGAATACAAACTGATGAAAATGAATAAAAAAAAATGTTATCAATTCAATATGAATTAAGCGAAATAAAATAAAATAAAAAGTATGTGATCAATTAAATATAAACTAAATGAATTAAAAAAAAAAAGTGATGAATTAAATATAAATTAAATAAAGTAAAAAAAAAATAAGTGAATGTAATTATTTAAATTTTAAATAATCTTTACGATCATAAAAATATATATCATAATCTATTATATATAATATTAATAAATTATTAATTTATAATGTGAATTGGAATATATAACTATATAAAGATTTTTCAAAAAATATTATCTTACTAATTTATCAAATTTATTAATTTAGCCAATTAATTCAAGTCGAGACAATAAAAAATTATTATATAATAGAGATTATTAATTTATCGAGTATTAATTTACAGAGATATATCCTATTAATTATTGAATACTTTATTTTTAGTTATTTTTAAATACTTAAAATTAGATAAATATATTAGAAATTTGTAAAAAAAAAAAAGAGAGACAAGTACAAAAAAATACCTTATGGATTGGATCGTTTTCTCTTTAGGATCTATGGAAATTTTTTTGATAAAAGAAGTATGGGGTTAGTGCCGTTAACAATTTAGGATTCAGAAGACTGACGCCGTCAACTAATGCTGATGTGACACTGATTTGTCGTCTATAGACCCCACTTAATTAATTTTAAAATTTTCTATTTTTACACGTGTGCACCACGTGAATTTAATTAATTTTTAAATGCTATAGAGCTAAGAGAAGAATTAAGAGAGTTATAGACGGTGATATAATTGAGTAGTATAGAAGGCTGAGGGATTATACTGGATCAAGTGTTGTCCTGATAGTTAGATAAAAATTAGATTTGAGGGATGTTAAGGATGACTAAGCAGAACTCTCATCCAATGAACCAGAGGCCTAAGCTACCAAATTGCCTAAATAGTTGCTTGTTTTGCAATATATGTATGTAAGGTTCAGCGCACAAAAGTAAGGTTATTTTCATGGGTTAAGACCTATAATTGACTTAGATTATTGTCATTTAAAGACAAGTATGGAAGGCCAACTAAGAAACTGTGGTTTGCTACAGGAACTGGAAGTATGAAGTCTTAGGAGTATCAAATGGAGAAATTAAAGGAGTTTTATGAGAACGCCTTCAACTAGATCGTACAGTGCAATCCAACCACATGGGTCATATCACATTTTTCAACAAACACATTGTCAGATGCTTTGCAAAATAATATTTATGAGTCTTTTAACTCATACATAAGTAAAGCTAGAAATATGCCTATTTTGAGTATGTTTGAGTGGATTATGAGGAGAGTAATGAAGAGATTTAATGTTACATATAGTGAATGACAAGATATAAAGGTGATATTTGTCCTAATGCACAAAAAAAAAAAGCTAGAAAAGATTAAGTATGAGAGTAGGAATTGTTTTTGTACTCTTGAAGTAGACTTTTATGATACTAAGAGTATGGTGAACATAGTAGAATAGACTTGCACATGTAGGGTTGAAGTAGACTTTTATGATACTAAGAGTATGGTGAACATAGTATAATAGACTTGTACATGTAGGCTTTGGGATTTAACTGAAATTGGAATTCCAGACAAACATGGAGTGAAAAGCTAGAGCAGTATGTCCACCATGGTTATTAAACTCGAACCCGATTGATTGGCCGATTTGATCCACCTCCAATTACACTCTCTATAAAAATGGGATAAAAATTCGGTAAACTGATGATCCAGACCAAATTTTATGGGTCGGATAGAAACAACTATTGTGCAATCCTCGCTCCCACCCCCAGCAGCAAGTATTGGCCCTTTTATGGTATATATACCACAATTACTTCCATTAAAAATTCAATGTGGGATAGTTTAGCACTTTCTTGCTTCCTTTTTCTTTTATTACTTTTATTTATATATGTATATGCCTTTTGTTCCATTCTGTTTATTATTATTATTTTATGGGTAAAATATTATTTAGTTTCTGAGATTTAACAAAATTAACACTTGAGTCCCTATATTTTCAAAAAGTAGCTATTGAATCTCTCACGTTTGATTATGTCACAACAATTAGTATTTCCATCTATTTAACCGTTAAATATCATTAAAAAGACAAAAATACCCTTAATTTTTCATCAAATTTTCTTTTTCATGCCATTCCATTAAAACTATCTCAAATTTTCTTTACTTTTCTTCACAATCGAACCCTCTTTTCTCCACATAATTTCACTAATTACAATACTCACACACAAATTTTACTTCCTTTAATTTCAACAAACCCAAAATTTACAATTAATTAATTTATTAATTAAGCATGAAAAAATAAAAAACATCACAAGATAAAGAAAAAATAAGAAAATATCTGAATATGAGTTTTTTACAAATGAAAATGGAAAGAAAATGAAGGAAAATAGAAAGAAAATGAAGGAAAAATATAAAGGTTGAAGATGAATGTATTTTGGGAAAATAATTTATTTTAATTTATTTTTTATTTATTTTTTAATTTTTTTAACAGAAAATTTGAAAAAACCCGATAGATTGACCAATTATTATGACGGAATGAAATCTCAGGAACCTAATAGCTACTTTTTAAAAATACAGGGACCCATATTTTACCCTTATTTTATATATATCTCAACCTTTTGTTCCATTCCATTTGTATATATTAATTTTTATATGTATAAATATAAATAAGTAAATATATAAAATTATAAAATAAAAATATTAAAATTAATAAAATTTTAAGTCATTATAATATGTAATATTAATTATAATACTAATAGAAATATAATTATGATTACATTGAATTAAAAGTCTAAAATTGACTAAATTAACTAAATTAAAATATTTTTATTTAGCTAAATTAAATGAATTAAATTAAATTTATTTATTAAAAGTAATTTAGCTATTTAATTATTTAATTAAACTTATTAATGAAAATTTTCTTATAGATAATAAATGTTTAATTATATAGTTATTTTATTGTTTAATTTTAGTTATATATACATCATATTTATTTTGAGTATATAGATAATAAATGTTAAATTATATAGAAATTTTTATTTTTTTATAATATATAATATAAATTTCGATTTTATTTCGATTTTTCGGTTCGATCCCGATTGAACATCTGACTCTCTGTTTTCATCGATTTTCTTATCAAGCGAGGTGTAAAAACATTGATGTCCACTTTTTTTATTCAAAAGAGACTTTTTTGGTTGTGTATAACCATATCATATACCCTGTGCTTAGTAAGAATTGGAGAGAATTAAATATCCTGATATACACCCTCCCGTACTTAGAAAACCTGTTGATAGGCCATGAAAGAAAAGGGTTAGAGCTTCTGATGAACCAAGAAATCCATACAAAGTTTCAAGGGCTGGCAAACAAGTTTTATGTATAATTGTAAGCAATAAGGACATAATGTGATGGATATAGAGTTTCAATTATTGGAGAGACACCTTGGCAAAGAAGAAATATGCTTAAACAAAGGAGTATGAGATCTTCCTCAAATAGGCCTAAGCAAAGTGAGCAACCAAATATTCTAGAGGCAGCAACTCAGTCATCAAGGAGAATAAGATCTTCCTCAACTAGGTCTAAGCCAAGTGAGCACTCAAGTCATTTAGAAGCAATAGCTTAGTTATCAAGAAATACTACTGCAACTAGGGTAAATGAATTCTGACTTCATTTAATTTTTTTTAGTTGGTATGCCAATTAATATTATTTATATAATATTTTTTACTTTATCAGACAAGAAAAGAAAAAGGGTGCAACAACAACAACAACTAGTACCACATCATCCTTACAACTAGTAAGTAGCTCACATGTGCCTGACAACCAACAAACAAGTAGGATGTATAGTTCACAACCAACCCCACCAGCATTGAGGCCTAGAGTTGCTTTCTATGACTATTGTTTATTATTATTTTTGTTGTGATGTGATTGACAACTCACATTGACCATTTTTTTTATTAGAAATGGCTTTAAATGCATGTTTCATTTCATATTTGTTGCAAAAAACCAATTTCAGACCTTCATAACCAATAAAACAGAAGATTTTGATAGCTGAACAAACAAGTCAAGGTGTGTTAACTACTCATACAAATACCAGCTCTACCACCAATACTCCATCAAGCTACAAGAATTTTAAAAGAGTTTTTGAACTGGCTTCCTTTGCTAGAAGAACTTCGCTAAGGAAGAAAACATAGAAGTAATCAGTTTAGGGAATTTATGAACATAAATAGTTTCTTGAGCAAAGTTTTTTGATGTATAGGCGAAACATTTTAATGTATAGGCAACACATTTTGATGTATATGTAAAACATTAACTAACTGCCTTGATTTGTCATTAATTATCTAGATATGTACTCGAATTATCTAGATGGTCTATGCCACATTAAATTATTAGTTATGTATGTGACTCTAGTCTATATTGCTTTTGTATTTTGACATACTCAAGATCAAACAATGTCATACAATATGTGAAATTGTTTATTAAGTACAATGATTAGTCTCTTATTCCTATTTCAGTTTTGTTATTAAGGCCAAATTTAAGTTTTGTTATTTAGTCTTTAATAAGAATATTTCATTATCATGTCTAAATATTATGTTGTAAACAGTTAATTAATTAATTTTTAAATAATAGTTTTTCATTCAAACATTTTAATAAACAGGTTATATACAAACGCCCATAATTCACAGGAGACAATTTAATTGCAATTTCACAAGTTTTTTTCATTCTGGCATTTTTTTTTCATACATTATGTGTACAAAATTTATGTCAAATTACTAATATAATAAAATTAAATACTTATGGAAAATATAAGTTGTCATTCTCAAATCTATTTTTTCTATATCCTATAAACATATGTACAGAATCAAAAGCAACTATGATGAAAAGTGGCTTCATTTTACACCAACTAGAGGCCACTTTCATAGCTTTGAAATTCATCTTGATCTCTAACAATTGTATCTTGAGCATCCCATTTTCTTCATATGAATTTCGTAGTTCATACTTCAGTTGGTTAATAATCTATTTGCTTCTACTAAGTTCACCGACAGCTTCGATATTTCTTACCCGACATTCTGCAACTTTGTCTTCGCACTGTTGAATTTTCACCAACAGGTTTAGAATTGCGTCTAAGCACCCATTGCACACACTTTCATCAACCCATCAAAAAAATTACATTTTCTAGCTTCTTTATATCGTGCACAGCTATGAAATTTCTTACCCATATTCCTAGGTGTCAATGATATTCTCACTGGACCACATTGACACCTCTTGATAACTGGACTTACTAGTAGACTTCTACTTCCCTAACTTTCACTTGAATGATGCTCAGATTGGGTGCTCAGATTGGGTGCTCATCTTCGGACTCTAAATGAGAAAGAAGAAGAAACTAATTTGGAAATTAGGGTTCTTGGTATGAAAGAATAAAAAATTAATTTGGGAATTATATTTAGGTAATAGTGCCCATTTTTTAGTTATTTTGCTTTTTTTTGTATTTAAAAATTGAAAATCATATAAAAATTCCACGTCGATAAGTTAAATCCATATAATGCACAGTATAAAAATAGAAAAATTTAAAAATTAATTAAGTAGGGTCTACAGGCGACACATCAGTACCAATTAACGATGTCAACATCTTAAATCTTAAATTATTAACGTCAATAATTCTAGACTCCCTTTTATTAAAAAAATTTCACATACCCTAAGATAAAAATTATTCAAATCACATGATATTTTTTTGTATTTATCCCAAAAGAAAAAAATAATAAAGAAATCAGCATAAAAAATTTTTTAAACTTTCTCTCCGCTCCTGCATTAATATATATATATATATATATATATATATATATATATATATATACATATATATATATATATATCACTTTCTAGTAGGTAAATCCACGATTTGTGCGGTTTGTTATAAAAAAAAATTTAATTAATTTTTATGCATTGTAAAAATGAAAATATATAAATATTATTTTAAACAAATATATATAAATACAATATAAAATTATTATATACTTTATATACATAAGTCTCCCAATCAATAATTTTAATGATATAAAATTTCAAATTATCAATCACAATATTCAATAAAAAAAGAATTATAAGAAAATATAACAATGAAAACAATTAAAATGTATTAAAAATAATATTTTATTCTACTTATTCATTTATAGTGTTATTTTCTATTTTTTTCTTATTTAAATGCTCAATTAAGGTTATCGTATGAAAAATAATATAAAAAAAAATCTTAAAATTACATATTAAATACCTAATTAATTACCTATATTTATTTTTAATTATTTTAAATACTTAAAATTATACAAAAATTTATAAAAAAATATAAATAGAATAGTAGTATAGAAAGAGTTTCTACTTTGTAGTTTTAATATATAATAGAAGTAGTCTTAATTTCAAAAATCATATATCAACATGGCTCATATACAGAAATGTAAGAAAAGTTCTTTTATAATAATCTTCATTACCCAAATTTTTATAATTCAAATCAAAATTCATAGGTACTATCTTCAGTTACATTACATCTTCAAGTTAAGATTCTAATTCAACAGATTCAAGTTACTTAAATTTCATAACGCTACAAGTACCGAGGTTAAGTAACAATTTCCTCAAATTTTCTTACTAACACGAAAATTTTTACTTAATATTCAACTCGATGATTATCTACTAAAGCAATTTTATCACATTATAACTCTTAACTTATCTCATAGCTCATGCAGGGATCGAGTTATTGATTGATAGTGTTATATTCCGAATGACACCAAAATATCAACATGTGTGTGCGTTTGTGTGTATCAGTGTATGCAAACAAATTCAAATTTGAACTTAAAAAACGACTTACCTAAGAATTAAATTAAAATCAGATGGTGTCGCTGGTAGTAGCAACGTAGCAAGCTCATGCCACTTTTATCGTCGATGACCGCCAAGCGAAATCGAAAGCGAGTGAATTGAAAGACAGTCTCGCTCCTCTCACTTAAAAAACTATCGATTTGTCAAGTTTATCAACACATTAATGGTTGGGAAGGAGCTATGGTCACTGGGTTGTCGGAGAAAGCCACTATAGCTATGGGGCACAGAGAAGAAGAGAGTGGCAGTCACGGGTCCTTTGTTCTCTCCCTCTTCACGATCTCTTCCGTTTTTTTTTTCTTTTATTTATTACGACTACTAGGGGCTAAATCAACCGTTGATATCACAAAAATATTGGCCTTAAATGTTTTAAAAAATAATTGTTTAAATGTTACTGATAAATAATATGGATATTATTTACATGCTATTAATTAGTATTAAGTATTACTATTAATTATACATGAACATATGCTTTGCGCAGAAAAAATATAAATTATTAAATATTTTCATACAAAGACTAATAAAATTGAATAAAAATTAAAAATCACCAAAATCTAATAAAAAAAACTTTTTAGTACTTCAAATAAAAAATACTAATATAAATAATTAAAATATATATTGAATAAAATTGTCACGCTCTGAACCCAATGGAACGTGATCGATATTAAAAAATAAAAAAAATATAAATTTTATTTAATTGTGAAAAATATTTTCTATTTTCATTTTTCAGGTTTTTTTTTTCATTTTTCTATCTTCTAATTTTTCATTTTCTAAATAGAAAACTAAAAAATAAAAAATGTGCTCAATTTTTTATTTTCCATTTTTCAATCCCTTATTATGAAATATTTATTAAATTTTTAACAAGTATTATTATTATTTAAATTATAATAATAATTTAAATAAATATATATATAAAGATAACACTATTAATAATTAATAAATTATAATAATAATAAATTTCAAATTAATAAAAAAATAATATTAAAAAATTCTCAATAAATTTTAAAAAATATATATATATATCATCATAGAGAAATGTAAAATAAATA
Organism: Aleurites moluccanus; assembly: GCA_948193065.1. Classification (NCBI taxonomy): domain Eukaryota; kingdom Viridiplantae; phylum Streptophyta; class Magnoliopsida; order Malpighiales; family Euphorbiaceae; genus Aleurites; species Aleurites moluccanus. Next base: position 38,636 of record CANXYC010940489.1, read on the forward strand.
AATAAATAAAATCATTGAAGAACTACGGAAGAAAGGAAAGTAAAGTAAACCATTATTTGATCATTGTGGACTTAGCCACAAGCTCCATTTCAATCCATGTCTATACTGGTAATGAGTATCCTCCTCTGACTTTTAATGAGCTTTTCCAAGCTAGCAAACTTCCTTTCAACTGTCCCAAATTCATTCATTCGATTGCGAGAAGGGGATTAAAATCATAAGAGATTTCCTGTGTACCTTTCACTGTCGGTTGGTATGGAGAAAAAATTACCAAACGTGCGCTTAGAATTGCCTGCTTCTACAGAGCAGGATCAATCAATGTATTTGCAAGGCCAATTGAGGAATTAGTATCCTAATTGATGTTGATTCTATGCAGATTTCTGCTTACATTGACAGATTTAAAGCCCCTTGTGCCTAAAGTTGAAGGTACTGATTTTCGTCAAGGGGAAAGCCTAAATCTATCTTTTATAATGTATCAGATGGTGGGTTCACCATTGATGACCATAAGATTAGATGGGCTAATTGGGATTTTCATTTAGCATTTGAGGCTCGGGCAGGAATTGTTATATCAACAGCTGCTATATTTGATGCAAATTTGAAGAAATTTCGTCTTTTTATATATAGAGATCATGCTTCCAAGATTGTTATGGATGTAGGCGAATTCGGGTTCTGAATTTATTATGAAAACCGACCCACAAATGTGCCTGGGGATAGACAATGTTATCAATTCCAAGAATTTATAACAATTAATTGATTATAAATACAATAATTAATACTGAAAATAGATTAAACAAAAAGGATGGCTAATCTTTAAATTGTTATAGTGATCAATTTCTTCGTTTTACAAAATAAATATTGACAATGACGATGAGATTATATAAATAATATAAAAAATAAAATTTTAATAAATAAATTAAATAAGGACAGGTGTGATTTGTAGATTAGAAAAAAAAAGGTTATTGTGGAAAATTTCGTATTTTCCAATAACTACTTTATAAAGGAAAATAATAAAAAACTATTAAAAAGAGTTTTTTTTTTTTATTTTAGTTATAAATTTAGAAAATTCAAAAAATTATTTTTTTAGTATTCTATTTGGAAAATAATTCTAACTAAACACCAATTTCTATTTTCCTATTTTATTGAAATTATTTTTAGAAAATAATTCTTATTTTCTACAATTAAATAAGGTCTAAAACTTTCAGAACACGTAGTCAGCTTGACACATCACTAAACGACAAATCTGAAATATAACAGCTGTAATTATTATAAAACCAAAATTTTATTCCACTTATTAAGTAGAATTTAAACACAAATCAATCACTGCCCATCAGGGCTGCTATTTTCATTATATTACTATTATTATCATAAAATATTTATATTTAATAGAACATCAATCAAACGAGGAAGTTTAGTTATCCTTTAACTCAAAACAACTCAAATTTTCAAAAAATTAAGTAGGAACAACAAAATCAATATAAAAATAACAATATGAAACTTTAAATTTAGAGTACAAAACGAGAATAGCTATTACATATAAAACCTTCATTGCTGGAGGAATGGATGACAGGATTAACTCGACAGCGATCCAATTTCTAACGCTCACTTGCAAACTAGAAAAATAAGTGAATAGGAGTGAACGTTCAATTCAGTGAATAATACTATCTAATGTATTTACCTAGTATCATCTATTTATTCTATTAATAAAATACTTATATAATGTGTCAAACAGACAGATTATCATAAATCAAACATGGATATAAATTAGTCAATAGGAACAATGCTAAACTACTATATGGGGGGTCAATTCCCCGATCTAACTCTTTTAATTTAATATTGTTTCTTAATCAAAGTCATAAGGTTTCGCCACTACGGTAGTAGCCAAGCAACGCCAACTCAATTGGCAAGCAGCGTCGAGTGATGAGCATGTCCTCCTGGTAGTGCGTGTGTCCTCTGGCAATGGCCGAATCGCTGGCAACCCTCTATCTCTCTTTATTGGTTGTCACTCCCTCTTTTTTCTTTCACCCGTCTCTTTTACTTTCCCTTTCCTTCTCCTTTCATTTCAATTATATATATATATAAACAATAATCATAATAATATTAATATATAATTTAATTAATTAATTAATTAATTTTTTAATCACTAGCTAAAATACTTGATAAATAAATAATTTCAAAATTAAATAATTAACAATAATTAATAAAAATAAAATTAATACAATAATTATAAATTAATAAATAATGCTTAAAATAATTTTTCCAACTTGCTAAATAAATAATTTCATAATTAATAATTCTTAATAAAACATTACCATAAAATAATACCCAAAACTTTTTAAATTTAGAAATTCAAAATAAAATCTTAAAAAAATATTTTCCTTTAATTTTAAATAAATAATTATTGCTTTAAAATTAAATATTATAAATTCAAAAATATTTTTATATTCTTTAAATATTATTAAAATATTATTATTTCTCAACAAAATATAATTTTAAAAATAATTTTAAAATGTGAGTGTTACAAAAACTAATAAAAATGAGTGTTTTTATTTTAAATATGAAGAGAAGCAACCTTAAATATATTTATCATTAGATTATATTTTGATGTACCAATAAAAAATTGTAATTAAAGTGTTATATACATTTTATATTATAATAAATTATATATATTATTTACTAATATAAAGAGAAAAAATAATATAAAAAGTATTTATATATATTAAATATAATCATGCAATTAATATTATGTATATTAATTTTTTTAGGAAGAATTGTAAATTAATATTTGAAAAAAAAAGATATTGTAAAATCTAAATATTAGACTTATTTTATAATCAAATATCAGGATCAAGTGCTTGCCATTACGCCAAAAGCTATAGCTGTTAGCGAAAGTGCAATTTTATTTTGTTATACTTACGTAGCAGCCAACGCCACATTTCGAATGCACGTTAGCGGCAGGATGCTGGACTTGGCCCTTCAGGCCTCCGCCCAACAATCCCTCCCCCCAGCACCTACCAGCAGTAGTATATCTTCTAGGGGATTCGAACCCATGACCTGCTTTGATACCAATTGTCAGGATCAAACGTTTACCACTACGCCAAAAGCTATAGCTGTTAACGAAGTCGCAACTTTATTTCCTTATACTTGCGTAGCAGCCAACGCCACGTTTCGAATGCACGTCAACAACAGGATGCTGGACTTGGCCCTTCAGGCCTCCGCCTAACAATTGGTATTAGGGTCATGCAAATTATTAGAAGCTCATTAAATGAGAATGATTACAATAAAGTGTTTTATTGTGTTAGTGCTAATGAAATATGAATTTACTTGATTCTACTTATAAAACTAACACCTCTTATGATGTTGATGAAGTTTTAGATACAAACACTCCTACTCATCAACAACAAGAAGAAAACAATGAGCAAAAGGAAATGATGCTACAATCTAGAAGAGATAGTAGCTTAGATTGTTTAACTTCCACAAGTAATGAGAAAAGCAAGGATGAGGTTGCTAACCTATGTTTCATGGCCATTGATGAAGATACCTCTTTTCATGAGATAACATTAAATCCTTCAAACTCTATTGATAAAAATTTTTCATATGATGAGTTAATAGATACATTAGAAACCATGTGCATTGAGGGTGAGAAAATAAAAAAGAAAAACAACGTGTTCAAATGTCAAATTGATAATTTGAAATATAACAATGAACATTTGAACAATAAAATTCTTTCATTGATTTCTGCCAATAATGATTTTGAAAATGAAAACAAAAAGCTATTGATGAAATCTCAAGATTATGACCAAATTTTGAAAAAGAATGAAATTCTTAAAAATGATTTAAATAGTTTAAAATCATCTCTTTCAAAACAAGAAAAAGAAAAAGAAAGTATGATTTTTAAAACTCTCTTTATTAGACATCATTTTTCTTATAATTTTCATGGTCATAATTATAAAAACAATCATGCCCCAATAAGAAAAAATATAAGCATAACATTCATGGTCATAACCACAAATTTAATGGATATTATTATTCATGTAATGGATATGGGCATAAATCTTATTTTTGCAAAATAAAAAGGCATCATTCATATAGAAGTAGAAATAATATGATATTTCTCAAATATTATTCTTATTGCAATAAATTTGGTTATATTATTCGTGAATGTGCCATTAAAAAGAAACAACAAAAAACTTAGTTAGTTTGAGTTGTTAAAGACACAAAAGCTAACTCCCAAGTACCCAAAATGAAATGGGTACCAAAGACTTCTTATTTTATGCAGAAAATTGATGATGAAGAAGAAGTCATATTATTTTGAAGCTTCAAGCAAAAAGAAACCAAATATTATGTAATGGATGCCTCAACTCAAAATAGGCTTACGTCCTTCAAAAGGTTAAAATTTATAGCTACAAGTGGTAACCCTAAACTTTAATTTTCATTGAATGAATATGTTACCACTATAATAATGCTTATATGCCTATTGATTTAAGTAAAAATTTATTTGAAAATGTTGATGGCATATTCAAATATTTTTTAAAATTTTTTTTGCTTTGATGATACCTTATGTACCCTTTGAATATTTTTTATTTATTAAGGGAGAGAAATGCTTGAAATAGGAAGAGACTTCATTTAGACCCCTTTATGCATTGAGTAACTTTTTTTTTCAAAGGGGAATATAAAATCTTTTTATTGATATCAAAAAGGGGGAGAAGTTATACAAGTGTTATTCACAAACATTTTTTGAGCATTTTTTGCATATTTTTTAAACAATTGTCTGTATGGTTTTGTTATCATAAAAAAGAGGAAGATTGTTAACCCTCTTGGACTTGATGTTGATTTTGATGATAACAAAACATGTTAATTGTACTAACAATTTGTTTGAGTTGGTCAAGGCATGAAAAATCATGACCAAAGTTTATTTATAGGATTAACACTATTTGAAAAAGTGCATATGCTAAAGGGGAGCATATTTGAAGAATGCAACTTTTTAAAAAATGAAGCTGAAAGTTACTGGATGTTGGTGTGTCACGGGTGCGACCACTTGTAGTCGCAGGTGCGACTTTGGGAACAAGGTTGATCACAAGTGCGTCAAAGTCAGTGCAGCCTTGAAAAGTTTCAGGTCGCAGGCGTGACATATTCTAGTCGCAGGCGAGAAATTAAAATAAGAATTTATCAAAACATCCAGTAGCCTCAGATAAACAGTGTCTTTCTAGTACCGGGCACGACGCATAAAAAACGCAAGTGCAACTCGAGAAAGTTGAAGGCGTGACATCGGAAAAAACTGACAAACTTGCATAGAGTCTAGATTTATGTCAAATTCTGTATAAATTAGGAGATATTAGTAGGAAAAACTATATATGGATAAAAAGATATGGATGTCTATTCTTAAGAACAAAAATTAGATTGAGCATTGGACATTGGAAAATGAAGATATGAATTTTGAAGAAATTATGCTCAAGCTGACAGACTAGGACAGAATAGATGGGATAAATTGAAAATATTTTTGAGAATTATAAAAGAATAATTTGGGCATGAAATTATATATGATTGAATATCTAGATGTCTAGTTTCATATAAAAAAAGAATCAAGTAATTTCGAGTTCTATAGAAGAAAAAATTGAAAAGTAAGTGAAGTATGCCCAAACTGTCTTTCAGATTTGAGCAATAAAATGTTATTTTTTTTTAAGATATGAATATGAATCATTTTGAAGCTGAATTAAACAACAAATTTAAAGTATACATCTCAAAGTTTTCAACATAAAAAATGGTGTATAATTTGGAGTTATATAACTTAAGATACGATAAAATTAAATTACTACTCTAACAGAGATAAAAAGTCTCGGGTGCGATTTCTGCGATTCAAACAGCAAAACTAGCCGTTGGAAAGTATTGTAACAACTATATTTTAATTTTCAATAACCATAACGGCTTTATTTAGGTTGGGACTATAAATATAAGTTCCAAAAGGATTTTAAAGGTGAAGAACAACATATATTGAGCTTACATAAGTTAAAAACAAATCTCCAACTTTATTTTCTTAGTTAGATTATTTATTTATAAGATTCATTGAGGTGAATCTACTAAGAAGTTGGGTACTTGTTCTTCTTTTCTTTCTCATTATTTCTTTGGCTATTAAGTGAGTTTAAAAAGTGAAAAGGAATTGTTTGTGAGCCTTCATTACTCATCTTAAATTCATTGTAAATGTTTGAGTGTAAATTTTATAAAACACTTATAAAGGTTTGAGTGTAATTCCGTGAAAACACTTGGGTTTGATCTTGCACCCGTAAAAAGATCGGAGTAAAATACTCAAATGTGATCTTGAAGAGTGGACGTAGGCAATGGTTGGCCAAACCATTATAAATCTTGTGTTTGATTCTCTCTTCTCTGCACTATTTATATTTTACTCATTTATACATGTATATTGTTAAATTGATTTATTTACTTTCGCTATTTTAATTTATGATTAATTTTTTATTTTATCAAATAACCAATTCACCCCCTCTTAGTTGTCAAAAAGACTAACATCAAACATATTAATTGGCATTATATATTATATTTATAAATAAATTTATTGAACTATTAATTAAAATTCTCATTAATTAACTTTTATTATATATATAGGAGTTTTAGTATTTTAGGATTTAATTGGACCCAATGGACCTTAGACTTCATTTAAATTTCAAAGTAAATAAATAATATAAAGAGAGAGAGAGAGAGAGAGAGAGAGAGAGAAAGAGTTTCTAATATCAATAGTAAGTTTTAATAAATAGTAAGAGTCTTTTTTCTAATAAATTGACGCATTTTATTTTAAAATTTTTGAGGATATATTTGGATGAGGTAAGATAAATTTTAACGTATTATTGTTATTTTTTTTTAAGTTCACGATGCAATCTTATTTAAATTTAAAATTTTGGGTGAAATATTATCTTGAAACACTCTAATGAAAATTTTAAGTATTTCATTTCAAAAATTATCTCATTAGAATAATAAAAATGAAATATGAATTCAAAATATTATTTATTAAGTTTTGTAAAAGAATTTTTATTTATTTACTAATATTGTATTTTATATTTATTTATTATTAAATAATATATATATATATATATACCATTCATCTTGGGATGGCAAAATATATCGATCCAGTAATAATTTGACCTGCTCTATTCTAATTAAAGCGAGAAATTATCGTTTTGATTATATATACCATTCATCTTGGGATGACAAAATATCTCGATCCAGTAGTAATTTGACCTGCTTTATTCTAATTAAAGCGAGAAATTCTCGTTTTGACTAGAGAATGGGATGAGGATGGAAAAATTCAAATTTTTTTTAATGGAGATAAAAATTATATGTCCCAACTCATAATATGTATATCTTTTTATAATATGATTGAATTTGTAAAAAATATAGTTATTAAATATTTTATTAAGTTATTAAAAAATTATTTATAAAAAAATTTAATAATATATATATATATATGTATACCAATTGTTATTTTTTTTATAATATGATTGAACTTGTAAAAAATATAGTTATTAAATATTTTATTAAGTTATTAAAAAATTATTTATAAAAAAATTTAATAATAATAATAATAATTTATAGAAAAATATATAAAATTTAAATTTTTTTTATTATACATTAAAATATAGAAATTCAATCATTTAGTGACTAATTATCAATTTTATAATATTATATTTTAAATAGTTTTAGCAAAATTTATTATAATTTTATAATTATTTTTATTTTTTATTTAAATTTTAATATATCGATCAATAAATATCAATTTATATATTATAATTTTACAATAAAAAATTCTAATAAATTTATATAAAAGTCAAATCTTTTAATTTTAGTCAAAATTCTAATAAATTTATTTGAAAATTATATTATATTTAACTAAATATCTATTTTTAATGAAAATTTTTAAATTTATTTATTTTTATGTTAAATACATTTTTAAAAAAATAAATAAATGAGATATATATGATATAATATTTATTTTTACATGAAAAATGTGTCTTGTGAAGTTCTGTAGAACCCCAATACTCTATGAAAATAAAAATAGAATACTAAAATTTTAACCGGTTAAAAATTAAAATAAAAATGAAATAAAATTTTAATATATAAAAATAAAAATAAAAATAATAAAATCCGGCCCAAATCCATTCTATTTCATCCCTGCATTCATCATTTTTTTTTTTAGCAATCATTCACTCCTTCAATTTTTTTTATTGAATTACTTTAAAGCTCTTAAATTTAATAAAATTAGCAATTTAATCCTTATTATTTTAAAATTTAATATTTTTAGCTATTGATATTTGTAAATTGCCAACATTTTAGTTATTGCTTATTGAGTAAAAATATAAATAAACCTCTAAACTATATTAGTTTACTCACTCAAATTTTTCCTTTCTTTTTTTCAGTTCAAAGAAACTTCATAAATTTTTTAATTTGATTCAAATAGTCCAATTTAGATAAAGAGATTAAATTTTCTTCCAAATTGAATATATTTAAATCAAAGTAAAAAATTTAGGGGCTTTTTAAACCAAATTAAAAAATATCTTTATTTTTTTCAATTTAACCTTATCTATTTTATTATTATTTTTTTCTAAAATTTTATTTGTAAAATATATTTTTTATCTATTTTAATTTAATAAATAAAAAAATTATAATTTATATTTTAATTTAATAACTAAACACATTTAAAGTGCATAATTTATATTTTATATAAAATTTTAAAAACTTTCAAAATAAAATATTTTGTATTTTAATAAATGAAAGATTTTATAATTTTTTTTATTATCAAATATCATTTAATTTAAAAAATCTAATTTAATATTTATAATAAATAAAATAAAATTAACTTCAAATATTATTCTAATAAATGAGTTTACATATTTTCTTATTAATTTAAATTTAATTATTAAGATTATATTACAAATGAGAATTTTTTTCCTCATTTACAAATTTAATTAAAACAGAAAGATGAACTTAGTATGATGCTAAAAAAATTACCCACTATCTATTGCTAAAAAGATAAATTAAATATAAAATATAATTTGTTTATTCATTAAATTAAAATAGACAATAAAAAATATTATACAATGAAAAATTTAATTAGAAAAATAATAAATAATAAAATAGATATGGTTAAATTGAAAAAAAAAAAAAAAAGGTATAAATAAATTTTTTAATTTTTTAATTTTGCTCAAATAAATTCAATTTATATGAAAATTTAATGTTTCCATCTAAACTAGACTTATTTGAGTTAAATTAAAAAATTAAAAAATTTATTTGAACTAAATTAAAAAATTTAAGAGTTTATTTAAATTATAAAAAAGAAAAAGAATTTAAACAAGGAAAGAAAGTGATATAATTTAAAAATTTATTTGTATTTTTCCCTTATTTATAGTTATAAATTTTTTTGATACATTTTTAATTTATTTAACAATTTCTTCTCTGAAATCATAAAATATAATTCACTTTAATTCTCCAATTACTATATTATAAAACACTTTTAGTCACTGAAAAACTATTTTTTATTTAAGCTAATTTAAGAACTAAAAATGCTAATTTTAAAACAGTAGAGATTAAAATGTTTAACTATGAGAAATCTGAAAGGATATTATAATAATTTATTTTATTTTCTTAAGCAACTAAATTTATATGCTTCCTTTTAAATGTAGTCTAAATATTTTCATAAGAACAACCAAACAAGAAATTGTTCCATAGTAAAGACAAAGAACAAACAGCAATAAGCCAATTTCAAATTTCAATTAATAACCATTGGTGTATCATGAATGGGGAATGAAACTATCATATGTCCCCTCACAATGTGTATAATAAAGAAACAATTGGACTGGCAGGATTTCTAATTACAACCAAAGGCAACTAAGAAAAACTACCAAGACAAAATTCACCAATATGTAATCAAAATCCCACTCTACACCTCACTCTATAACCTCTAGTTTCTACTCGAAATGTACAACAGCGCTTGGGTAATGATCGGGAAGAGCCTCATGCAACCGAACACTAAAATGCCCCCAACCACAACAGTCTAAGCTACTTCTCTCATTCCCTCTCATTCTTTCCTTTCTCGATCTATAGCAGGGAATGATGGTGCTAAGGTGGCTAGGGCCCCTTTGGATGTAATGTTATTATCATATTGTTACCTGAATATCTTCCAGGCCAGGAGGCGATTGTGGTGGAATAGCTGAGTGAAAAGAAGCATCGTCACTGATCTGCAAGACCTTTCTTGCAGTTGCCTGAGATTCTCCATTGTCACCAATCTTTTGTGAAGAAATAACTCCAGATCCAGCTGCTTTAGAAGAGTCGCTTTTCTCGACTGATGATAAGATATCTGTTAGGTTTGTCTGTGCCATTGCTATGGCATTAGCAAATACTCCAGCTTCCCTGAGTCCTTGGACAATGATCTATGAACAATCAATTAAAAAATGTTAAAAGGAGAGTGGCAGGGAAACACTGAATATGTGCTCACAAAATCTAACTACTTTGCTGCTCGAGGGAACCTTGAGAAAATGGGGCAGTTACACTAACCATCGGAGCATAAATGCGAGTTAAGATGCCCTTTCTCATGAGTTTAATGTTCAGTGCTTGGTCAGTCCACACCACACGTTCTCGATACCTAATGCAATGACAATTGTAAGAGTGATAGAATTTAGGATATTGATAAATGTTGCATTACATCAACAAAACACTGGGTGCCCCCTGGAATATTAATAATTGCATGAATTTTATAAGCATTTTGATGGAGCTATGAAAGGTAAATCAACTATCATGATTCTTGATAGCACAATATTACTTCATCCTAACAGTCCCATTTGAGGGTGTTTTCTTAGAATAAAACCTCAAAGCTCCATAAGTTAAAATAACATTGAATTAGCAGAACAGGAAAGTAGTAAGAGTTTATTTATAGTTACTACCAGCGAAGCATTTCCTCCTCTGTTGCAGTTGAAGCAATAATGAATGCCTGCTCAGAACAACCAAGGATAGAGTAGTAAGCAAAATGATTCAAAATCATGTCTTTCGATGCAATGTTCTTAGAGTTCATTTAGATAGATAGCCAATAGAAATAATTGTTTGTGGATTTGGTTTCGAGTTGTAAGTGTAAAATTCCAAATATTCAATCATTTCAAATGACTAACAATTCAAATAGAACTCTTATCGTATTTTTCACATTTCAACATTTAGAATCATGCGATAAGTTGCACTTGGAGGAAGGGGAAAAGAATGAAATATAATAAATAAAAATTTTCCTGCTCATGCAGAAAAGGCCTTTCAAAAGTAACATAAACTACCACGATAATTGGTTGAAGATATTAAAAGCAAAAAGTTCTATAATCCAGTCCCAAAGAGTGTGAACAACTGTGGACCAAAAAGGCAAGGCCAATTATCTACAGTCTTTGAATGTGTTGACCTGTAAATATTCTTAGAATGATTTTAGGAGTGATTTATGTGATTATGTATTATTTCCTTTTAAAATATTCTTCCCTAATTTAGGGTTTAGTATGCGTATGAATTTAATCCCTGTACAGAAGGTTGATTATCAATGAAATATAGAACACAATTCTCTATTCTCAACAGAATGTTATTAGCAAATTTTTTTGTTACCCTTCTATGTTTATAACCTACATCATAATTCATAATTGAGCCCAGTCAAACTGGTTGAAGTGCATGCCTTAAAAATAAGGAACAAATTTATGTTGGAAGTGTGATCAGCATACAAAATACAACAAAGTCTTTCCATAAAGGCAACACAAATTTGGGTGTATAAAAATTATGATGATTGATTGATTGTCGTATCACAGTGAACATCAAAAGTCAAAAAGGAAGGAATAAGAAAAACTATCATTTTCTTCATAAGTTAGCATAATCTTTTATTTTATTTCTCACTACTCTTTCTCATTCTTCCTCTAATATTTGAATAAGTGGAACAGTTCCTCAACTTTTTTGGAACTTCTGAAAATAAATGGAGAATTGGTTCAGGATTACTTGGAATATGCAAAACAGAAACTATAGCTTTATTTACTACCAAGATGCACAATTGACTAGCCTCTTAAACATACACAACTTAGGTTTTGAGCTAACATTCCTGATGCATCTTCAATAAATGATTGAAAAGCCAAAATGATGATAACAATAAAAAAAATTAGGCATAATTATGAAGGTTAATAACCAAAAAAAAAATGAATCCTTTTTCCAATTTTTCCAATTATTGTATTGCAATCTAGAGAAATAACATTTTAATACATGTTTCAGTTATAGCTGCTGTTGGGGTTCCATCTCAATCCTAATTAAATCATTCAGTTGAATCCTAATTGGATAATATCAAAAGTACACAGAGAAGAGAAGTGGAGAAGGAACTATTCCACACTTACATTTTCTATTTCTAATTCTATTCCACTAGGAATTCACATTAGTAATATGCCACCTAGTTATCGTAACTAGCAACCAACAGAACAAATTCGACAATAATTTGAAGCCTCAACAGAGGCTATAATTGAAAATTTTAGTAAGATTATTGCATTGAATTAGAAAAAATAAAAGAACAAGCAAAAATTGAGAAGCCACTCAAAATCCATTAATTCTTGGTCACTAACCCAAATCCTATAATGGAAGAATAAGGAAATTTCATGGTCAAATACAAGAAAAAATAAGAAAAATAGAACAAGTGAAAATGTGGAATGCAGGAAACTGAACAAGCGCTTTTTCTACTAGAAAAGAGAGAACAATCAACAAAACAGAAGGTAGCGTGTGCATGAGAACTTACAGCTCTGTCAAATTCCAACATAAAGCATCTTTTAACATCATCCCTTGTAGGCTTGCAACCACACCGATTGCGTCTTGAAGTCAAATCAGAAAATTTAGGGTAAGTATAATGCAGAACAGCAGCCTCATCCAATTTGATCTCACTGCCAAAGTTTACACAAAAAGGTGTTTGCCAACTCTTTAAGCACAAGTTTAAAAGCTTCTTGATTCAAAATACATAAGAAGTAGATAGATACAGTAATCCATGTAATGACTAATTGATTATGACCTTTATAGACACATAATTGCATGTAATAAAACATATTCTATGATGTTCATTCAACTAATTGCAAATTCATGTATGTACCAATGCACATATACAGACAACCAAGGAATTATTGGATAGGATGGGAGCACTCTCTCCCCTACTCACATTGGGGTGGTACCCATATGAGGGGATCCACACGGTGGTGTCCGCCTCAATTTGAATGGGACGGAGTCCTGCCTAATCATTTTCCCACATAATGATACACCTTTACTCAAACAACATACAGATCAAAAAAGGAGGCATGCACATAAAATCACTAGGATTTTAAATAGAATGACTATACTTTGGAGTCTTCATATAATTATGCCATCTATGTGCACCATTAGGACGAAGATGATCTTGAATTCGAGCAGCTGACTTTCCATTTCCATATGTAAGAAAATAGTTTGGATTACCACGAGTTGCCTCCTTATAATTGCCAAAGTATACATCTTTAGGAAGATGGTCATAGTTCTTCTTGAACATTGAGACCTATATGAACAACAAAGAAAGAATCTGGAATTAATGAAAAATGAAAAACAAAATTTACAGGTGCATATGCATAAATATTAACAAGTTTCATGGGATCAATTGAGCTCCTAGTGAAATAACATAATGTGTCCAAGTGCAAACCACATGAACAAGGTCTCATCAAGGCTTTTATTTTTTTTAGGAATCGCATTTGCATAGCTTTCCTGAAAGACATTATGCACTTAGATGTTTATCTAAAATAATTTTAGGACTTGGAGAAGCCTCAACAGGCACAAAACTGAAAACTTGGAAGTTTCAGAGAAACAAATCAAAAGTTCCTGAGCTTGAAATCACATGAGTTGAGTTGAATGTTGTTGGGGGAAAGAAATAATACCTCACTAAAAGGCTCTCTGATATTATCTCGTTCAACACTACTCTCCTGAAAAAAATAATACTTTCAATAAATAAGAAAAGAAAGAAGCCAATAAACATACAGCAGGATCGGCAGAAATCTTGGACAGCAAAACACGAGTGTCACATTTAAAATATTGCTTAATAGAAGCAGTTCTACTTACATAATTTGGAAAGATAACCATATCAACATTTCCAGGCACATCTGAAAGCAATTGTCTCAAAGAATACTCATGAGTCCCCGCCGGATGTATTAGCTCATCAGTATCAAGATGGATAATCCACTCCATGCCAGCTTCCTACAGTTCAGTTGAACAAATAGATAATGCTTTCAAAAGACAACCATAAACAGAAGGCTTATGCTGTATATGGGAATGTAAGAATCATACCCTTGCCATGACAATGGCCATTTCCATGTTAAGGGATTGCTTGACAAATAACTCATAATTACATGGTTTGTAAAAGAAGCTTGCAAGCCAAGTCTCGTTCCAGATCCGGCTGATAAGAAAAAAGAGAATAGAAACATAAATATAAAAAAACATTTAATCATATCATAAAGCAGATAACTTGAATAGAAGAACAAAAAATTACAAGTTTATCATATAAAAGCATATTGATAATCTCCATTTCATTCTACTAGATCACATGTTATCTATAGTAGCACAATTAAACATTTTGGATATCAAAAGCATACAACTGTTATCATTACAATTTCAGGATTCACAAGATTTGCCAGTACTTAGCACCCAATGCATGTGCAATGAATACTTTTTTTTTTCACAGTCTAATGGCTGATATTTTCACAAGCTCTCCCGTTGACAATATAACCAAGGGGACACAGTAAGGAACTGATTACAGTCCTTGACAACTAGAACCAAGCATTTGTTAATTGTATCCTTCTAACTCAAATCTGTGACAAATATAACCATGACAAAGCATATGACCTGAAAGAATTCGTCAATCACAAAACTTTTATGGCTAAAGTCAGTAAGGAACCAATTAAAATACTTCTGATCAAAGTTTTTGAATTATACAAGAAAAGAAGAGTTTTATCGTTGCACAACAAGATTTTCTAATTCATGAATATATTGTATACCAAGAGACAAATTTGAACCAACACATTTTCAGTTTAGCTTCATTGAATAATAACACCCAAGAAGAAAGTGTACTGACCTTCTAGCTTGTTGTTCCTCTAGTTCTCTTGTTCTGTATATAACTTTCACACCCTGAAAAGACGCAAATATTCCATGGCAACAGTAGGTTCACAAGACCATAAACAAGAATGCAAACAACTATGTTGAAACATGCAACAGAGGAAGAGGATAACAAGTAATCAGTTTTCAAAACACTGGGGACAGACAAAAGGAGATTTAGACTCACTGGAATTGTTTCCAGAACTTTAGATACTTTCGGAGAGGCTGCTTTCCCTTCCACAAAAAGGAAAAAGGTTGAAACTCCAATAACCTTGTGATAAAATATCCATGGTAAAGTCTGTTCTAAACCTCCAGAAGTGCTTGTAATTATACTTATCTGGAATGCAGCAAAATTACAAATGAAAAAGGGTCATAATTCTGAAATTTTCATTTTTCTAAAAGCACATAACTGGATAACATTATGCTAAGCAGTAAAAAATTCAAATGAAACACAGAGAAAATGAATAAGCTAAGAAGCAAATAAGAAAAATCACAATGAACAATTTGTACAAATTTAATTATTATATATAAAAATATATATACAAAATCTTTTCTTCAAATGAGAGGCTAAAAAAATTCATAAACTACCAACCAAGCTGTTGAAATAATTGTAAAAATGAATACAGTGGACTAAGCAAAATGGAACATATGGAGAATATTCTGACTTGCAAATCAGGTCTAAAATAATTTTAGAACAAAAGTTGACATTAGCTAAACAAAAACAGAAAAAGAAAAATGACCCTTTGTCATTTTCACTTCAATTATTGCTTAAATAAGGTCTTTAAAACTCAATTTCAAAATGCAACTAATAGTTCATCTGATAATAAAAGTATGAATTTATTTATTAATTAATTATCATCTTCATCGCATATATAGACACCGGATCCAAATCAAAACCGGAAAAACCGATTAACGAAACGAAATTAAACGTAAGCAAAGTATTATATGCAATGCATCATACCCATCAATTATCAAAGATCAATCCGAAACAGTTACAAAAAACCCATGTACCAAAAACTCACCTTGGGCTTCAGATCGGACCCGAAATCGAATTTCCAATTCCTATAATAAGGAAACGCTGGGTTATGGCTCCGACCCAGAACATCCGTACAACCAGAATCCTTTCTCCTAGATGTGGAAGAAGAGTCAAAGAAAGCAATTGATTCCATGCCGGGAAACTGATGGTTGTCCGGCGACCAGCGAGAAACAGGGTCGGTTAGTCCGCCCCGCCATTGAAGAACAAAAGCGAAAGCAGCAAGAGTTAAGGGAAGGAGAGTGAGGAGCAATAAGAGACGGGAAGTGAAGGTTTGAGAAGAAGAAGAAGAAGAAGAGTGAGAATAAACAGAGGAGGAGGGTCTTGAACCCGCCATGAGAGATTGGAAGGAGCAAAGAGAGATTGAAGCATATATATAAATTTATTTATATAGTAATGTGAATATAAATGAATATATGTATAGATTTAGAGAGAGAAGTTGAAACTGAAAATGGCTGAAACAACCTGTGAACGAATGATACAGAGGAGCCGTTTTGTCGTTAGGTGTAGTTATTGCCGTCGTTCAGATGGCTTTTTTTTCCTTATAAAGAAAATAAATTATAAAGAAATAAAACGAATAAAAAAAGCTATCCTAATAATTTTTTTTTATTGTGAATGGATCAATTTTTTTTTTTTTTTTTTTTTTTAGGGAAAATATGCTGTGCATTATACCCAAAATATTATATTGATATATTTTTTTTAAATATAAATATCATCATGAAATCACTAAAATGAGATAAAATATTCTTCCCATTATCTTTTTAACACTTTTTATTTTTTTATTTATATTTAAAAATTTATAAAATATTCATTTTAAGTTAAAAATTATAAATAAATAATTATAAAATTCTTATAAAATATACTTTATTTTCACATATTAAAACTTAAAAAATAATTACCTTTCAATATATCATAAATTATTTAGATATAAATTTAATTTTTAAAAATTTTCAAGAATTATTTTTTAGTTGCTAAATTATAAAAATTATTATTCCCACATATAATTTTATCAAATATAAACTTGACTAATTATATATATACACTCTAATCCAAACTAATTATTAACTTAATTAATTTTATTTTCTTTCTTACTTATTAGTAATTTAATTATTTTTAAAATATTTATAATATATTTTTTTTAAATAATTTTATTAAATAAAATTTTAATTTGAATTAATTAAATTTTCATTATTTATATAATTAAAAAAATAAATAATTAAAAACAGTTTATATTAAAATTTATATTAACTAATTTTAAGTAATATTTTATATTTTTTAATTTATATTTTTTAAAAATATTTTAATATATAATAAAAATTATTTTTAAAATATTTTAACACATGAAATAATTATAAATTTAACATATTTCACATTTTTATAACTATTTTAATATAAATCTTAATATAAACTTCTTTTAAATATTTATTCTTTTAACTACATGAAAAATTTTAAATTTAATCACTTTAAATTAAAATTTTATTTAATAAAATTATTCAGAAAAAAATATATTATAAATATTTCAAAGATAATTAAATTATTAATAAGCGAGCAAGAAAATAAAATTCATTAAGTTAATAATTAATTTAGACTAATGTGTATATATATAATTAATTAAGTTTATATTTAGTGAAATTATATGTGGGGATAATAATTTTTATAATTTAGTAATTAAATAATAATTTTTAAAAATTATATTTATATTTAAATAATTTATGATAAATTAAAAAGTAATTATTTTTTAAGTTTTAATACAAAATGAAGTACATTTTATAAAAATTTTATTAACTATTTATTTATAATTTTTAACCTAAAATAAATATTTTTTGAATTTTTAAATATTTAAACATATTTATGAAAATAAAAAAAATAAAAATAAAAATAGAATATGTGTTCAAGGGCATATTTATATATATTTTTTTTCTTATTTTTATTAGACAATAAATAAAGATGAGATAAAAAAAAATATAAACATTTTCATAATTGGGTCTCAAAAATATTAAATTTTTTTAAAATTTAATATGTTGAATCAATAATTTTCTTTATAAATTAAATTGAATTCGAAGTCGGATTTATAAAGAGAAAATTTTACTAAATAGTTAATTATTTAGGTGTTTTATGATTTATATTCATTTTACGATGTAACATTATTTACTAATTAATTAAAAAAAATGTTTAATGGGTATTTACTGTAAATATGAAAAATAAGGCATGTAAATATGGATATATATGGAATTATTATTATTATTTTTTTTTATGAATGGGAATTGAACTTACTAAGTTACTAGTTATGATTCATTTGATTTCAATTTCTAACTTGTGTATTATAATTATAATGCTTTCATTTTAAGATTAATTATTATTTTTCTTATAAAATAATTTAATATGTTAATTTTTTTTTTAATATTTTAAAAATATATTAATTTCTCTCTTTTATTTAATTTTATCGTCAATTCTAAAATAGTCAACAATAATTATAAAAAAATAAAAATGTTCATACTTTTTATTTTTAATTAGTTATATTCTATTTTTGCTTTAAAAAAATTATAGGGTTAAAAAATTTATTTTTATATTTTTTTAACAAATTTGAAAATAAAAAATAAATAAAAATATTTTTTAAAAAATAATTTAAGAAGAAATTAAATTATTTCTTCTTAAATTTTTTAATATAAATAAAAAATTTATTTTTATATTTTTAATAAATATAAAAATAAAAAATAAAAATATTCTTTTTAAAAAATATTTTTTATTTTTTATTTTTATTTTCTAATTTTAATTTTTTAAAAAATAAAATAAAAATTAATTACATCATATTTTTACTTTAAAATTTCTTTTAGGGTCAGACCCTAAAAGAAACTTTTAAAGTAAAAATATGATGTTATTAATTAAAAATAAAATTATTTTAGTATTGACTAATAATAAAATTAAACAGAATAATCTAGTAGTATATTATGACATTTATCGAAATAAGTTAATATATTTTTAAAAAATTAAAGAAGAATTAGTATATTGAGTCATTTTATAAAGAAAAAATCATAATTAACCCTTTTTTTCTTCAAACTCGAACTTTTCCTAGTATTTATTTCTCCTTTTAAGCTCAGTACTAGTCTTGGAAGATAAATTCCGAAAACCCTTGAGGCCAGAAGCTGAATGTCTTCTAATAGCAACTTTAACACCATTTTGCTGGCCAAAATTTTTTGGGTGGATACAAGTGTAGATGCCTTGAAGGAAAAAGATGAGAATCTTAAGAAATATGAGAAGTAGAGCAAGTGAGACAGAATGAGATTTGGAGGATTAGATTATTGTAAGTTTGAAAGAATTGCAACATTGTTGAAGGAATTGAAGCTTATAGAGAAATTATTTTATAAGGAATTGAAGCTTCAACATTGAAGCTTGTTGAAGGAATTTATTTACGTGAACATAAAATATACAGTAAAATTTTTATAAATTTTATCAAACACCCGCTGAATTATAAATATTTATTATTGAATTTTAAGTATCTAATAATATAACTAATCAAAATTTAAATTATAAATTATTTAAAAGCTTAATATCTTAAAACGTATTTATTATTAATTGTAAGTTAAAATTTTTAATTATTATATTTTTTAGATAGTAATTTTTTTATGAAATTTTTGTAGGAATTGGAAGGCTATTTATTTTGTCAGTGTCTTGTTTGTTCTAAATAAAATATATATTTAAAGATAACTTCAAAGGAAGGTTCAACATTCTCAATTAAAATGGTATACTTGTCCCTCCTTTTGAAAGCTAGAGTTTTCTCTATGAGAATTATAATTTTCTCCTTGCCTTTTGTGTGGCTCTTTTTTCAATTTAGGGGATAAATTTCCTTTCAATTAAAATTCGTTTTCCTTTTTCGCTCGTTTTTGTGGATTATTATTTTCTTCTTTCTTTAATTGACTTTTGAAGAAAGGTATAATATACAGACTTTAAAGGTTAATAAAACATTATGTTTATTCAAAGAAAAAGGAGTATATTAAATATTAATTAGAGATTATTAAAATTTATTTTAAAATAAATTATTTTTAGTAACGTTTAAAAAAAATTTTAAAAATCAATTTTTATGTTGAATTTTTTAATAAATATTGTAATTATTTCAGATAAAATATGATTATAAAATGATTATTTCAGATAAATATAATTAAATTAATATTAAGAATAGTTGAATAAAAAAAAGCGCAGAAGAAAAAAAAGTGAAAAATAAATTTTTTTAATAAAATCATATTTTATTATAATTACCATTAATCTAAATACAGATTTTTTATATTAATACCAAAGGGAGAGAGGGAGTTGTTACAGTCAAGTCTTAATTATAGACCATTTGAAGTATGTTTGGAAACCATATTTTTAGATTTTTATCTTTGCTTTGTCAATTTTAGTGACTATTTCAATTATGGATGGACAATTCATACATCTTAACATTTCATCATTAAGTAGCTTAATAATTGAGTACTTACACATCATGTACAGATGAATACTATTCAATTTAATTTTTAAAACTATATACTAAAATTTTGATTTAATAATTTAGTTCTATTTTATTTTAATTTTAATATTATTTAATTCTTCAAATTTTAAATTTTTCAATAATTTAGTTCCATTTGTTCTATCTTGAGACACATTTGATAAGAAGAAAAGCACAATGATTAACATACTTGTTAATTTTAATAATTGAACTTATTTCACTTGTCTCTAAATTTCAAATTTTCTTAGCAAATCCCTCAATTTTATTATTAGATTTGGATCATCCAAAATAACAATTGATATTATCAAAGTAAAATCAATAATATAAATTACAGTTTAATAATGGCATTGAAATTTAATGATAAATAACAATAAATACTGAAATTAAAACCTACCTAATAATAACTTGTACAAGTGGCAAATAACCTAGTGGAACACAGAAGTGGATAAACAAAGACATAAGCATCATCATCTTTATTTGGATCCTGACCAAAAACCCATTATCTTGATGATCACTAGCCACTTGAATCAAACAACAATTACATCCACTTCTACAAATTTTTTTTCAAGTCTTTTTTTTAAGATAATGTGATGTCCAATACCATTAGCCTTGCTCTAATTATTTTTCCCTTTGAATGTTTTCAAGTCTCACTTGGAATCATTGGGCTAGCAGAGTAGACCAATTTTCCTCTACCACTAGTAAGAAGCAATCAACCACATCATATGTAACAGGTTAGGATCAGCACCTGCATGCATAGTTTAGAAACACTGCATTTCTTGATTAAACAATAGAAGTTTGGGTCCTTCACTTTCAAATCTCGTAATGCAGGAAATCAGAAATTCAAATCTTAACGTTGCGCATACCCTTTAAAATTTCTAATATAATAAAAAAAGGGGAAAGAATGGGTATGTGGAGATAATTCCAGTGGGCATTACTGCTATTACAGCACAACTTCAGATAGCTGTCTATAAGTGACGAAAAATGCCTAGCAACTTCCAAAATTGGTCTGTAATTCACATAAATATTACCAGCAAAAAGATCAAAAAGTAAGAGCTGGCAGGCCTCAAACTCCCTAGAATTTTCATCTCTGCTAGCATTTTTGAGTGAGATCTAGAGATCTCATTAATTCAATAGAGCTGCCTAACAATTCATTTAACTGAAACAAATATTTTCGATACGCTTAAATTTTGCATCATTTTGATGCACCCTATGCAAAAGCAGAACAAAGCTGTTATGATAACAAAAGCTAAAGGACAATGTTGGGAATTTCAAGGGCAGCATTGCATAGAATATAGCCGCAGAAAAAATCAGCTGGGCATGAGCAGAGTTTTTTTTTTTGTGCTTCTGCAATAATCATTGCAATTCGCTCGTTTCATTTCCGGTGAATAACATTAAGTAATAATTGCTATGAATCCAAATTTGGTAATTTGAAAGTCAAGACAAATGTTCCATTAATAAATTCTATAATCAAATAATACTTTTTTAAAATAATTGTTATAATACAAGAAGTAATTTGCACAAAAAACTGAACCATCATGAATAATTGAACTTGAACCATAAGCATTATTAGTTTAGCCAAGCATCAGTTATGCGATAAACCTTGGCTGCTTTAAAAATGGGGGCTAAAATCAATATCTGAAAGAATGTAATGACAAACCAAATTTTGGGCAGCCTTTTAATTTATGTCATCTGACTCATCTCTTTAACAGCTTTAGTACATCTCCGACAAGATGCAATGACCCAGTGACAAGAACCTGTAATTCCATATCCAATGCCTGATCAGTACAAGCTTTACAAGTAACTATTTTCCATACATGCATCAGAGGGAGAGGGAGAAAAAATTAGCGAAGAAAAACAATTTTTATTCTCTCTTGGGGATTTTATGTTCCTTTTCAACTTAAGATGATAAGGCATATTTTTCATGATTCTATCTAAATAATTGATCATTTGACGACTTACTACAAGAGTAAGTTAAAAAAAAAAAGGTGTACTTTTTATGAAACCTTGGCATCCAACCAAGAGAGTGATAAACCTGTTTTCCAATTCAGTTCTTTGAACTCCAATATGCAAACTACCCAATGAATAGACAGGATAAAGTTTTAAAAGGAAAACGTTATTTGGCATCCAGCTTTTATCCTGGCTCTAGATACACAAAATTCACCATTCAATTACAAGTTGGAAATTATTTTCATCATGAACATTATTTAAGAAATGAACTAGTAATTCTAAGAGAGCATTCATACCTGAAGTCTTAGGGTAGGGTTTTCTCTAACACAATCCCTTAACCATTTTATTGTCAATGGCAACGACGAAATGACAGTACTGCAAGCCAAATTTCCATCTACAGGATTGCAATGAGAAGAATCCTCATAAAGGAATTGACGTGGTGGTAAGGTCTCTGCAGAGTCCAACTTATTAGAGCTTTTGTCAACTACAACATCAGCTTCTGCATTTAATAAAAGATTTTCAGTGCTGCTCGTTACTTGATGGTGCATGATGCGAAGAGAACGCTTTCTATAACAACTTATGACCATGAAATTCAAATGAACTAAATGGAAAAGACGTTGAAATTGCTGAACTCATCTCCAACAAGTATGAATGAGCCCTCCATTGGACATTAGTGATGACACAATATGACAGTTTCATTTGCACTGAGAGATGATTGGCAACATTCAATGTACTAGATAAGATTTTTTAATGGGAAAAGAATATGCACTCTATATTATGTCTCAAGACTTCTATATTGTTAGAGCTAATAATGCTGCAATATATAGCTCCATCAGCCTTCAAATATCTCTCTTATTTTCTATTCATTAGTTAAATTGCTATTCCTATAAAATGAAGAGGGGAAAGAGGAAAGAGATGATTATTATGGCCAATTTAGGGCAATATCATGCGCTTGGCAAGGTTTATCATTTATTTGAAAACGAATAATAGCATTGATATTCATGACTGCTGTTTATAGACAAAATAGGAAAACAAGAAGGAATGCTAGAATAAAGAAGTAATAAAAAACATGCAAGCTTTCCAGCAAGCCAAAAAAGAGTACCTATGCCATGGATAGTCTTCTCCCAAAGTCTCTGCAAGCTGAATTGCCATGATAAATCTCGGCTATTAGAGATATCTGAAGAAATAGACGAGGTCCCAGAAGTAACCTTGTTGTATGTTGATATGCTTGGGACAAAAATGGCCTTTGAGAAATAGGTACCTAACAAAAATCATATCAAGTCTCATGCTCATGCAGATATTCTGTGCAAATATGAGCGGAAAATAAAAACAGAAATCCCACACTGAATGTCATTCCTCAGAAAAGGAAACTTTTTCCAGGCAACCTCATTCAATAAGTTCATCCCAAGTCAGCAAATTCCATATTGACATCAATAATACTTTCTCAAGAAACTACTCACAACATCAGCTGAAGATTGTTTTAATGAGGTTGTCCAGTAGGAAGCACGAATTTCAAATGACTGGTATTTAGGCCAGAGTTCTGGTACTTCCAGTAAAAATCTATCATCTATTTCCATGTTCTTTTTTTTTATTTTATTTTATTGCTAATTTCTCAGAGATGACTTCTAGAGAATTAGAGGGAACTAACAAGTAAAATGTAAAAGACACTGAAATTTTATTAATGGTTATGTGATAAAAATTGATTCACCTCTAGAGCAGAATCATTTCATAATAGCATAGAGGCGGCAAGGTTGTAACCGCATACAAATATTTCACAATTGGCTCCTAAAAGTGAGGTAGAGCCAGGATTTTCAACTAAGGGGGAAAACAATTGTTCCCACGTGAGTGCACTTGTATTCACACACACACATATAAACCTAAAAATCATAGTTAGTAATGGAAAAAAAAAAAAGACATCAAAAAATGGAGTGAATTACAATTCAAGCCTATCATTTGAAATATTACAATTTGATCCCTAGAGAGTTTTCTTCCTCAAATTTTCATTAATTTCACTACAAAATCTTGCAATTAAAATTCTATCAAACTGAAAAGGCTTAAGTATTCAATTTGTACAGAAGAAAATTACAAGTAATTATAGTTGAAATTATTCAATCTTAAATCTGAAACTTCTTGGTCCTTCCAAAAGTTTTAACATAATATTGAACAATTACATGCAAAACATATATCAGATAAAAGTTCATTATAGAGGAAATTAAAACAAGAAGCTAATTTTTCCATACAAATAACATGTTGAGAAAATTTATAACAAGAAAGTTATGCCAGGGTCCAAATTAAATTCTTAAATTATTACAGTTTCAGTGTTTTAAATGATAGTGTAACTGTGTAATCAACCCACACTTCAGGGTTTCTTTTGTAATTAACCCTAAAAATAATTATCAAGTTGCAATACATTATTAAAACCTCAAATATGTATGAATTATAAAAAAAAAAATGATCATTATAGAACAATGGCAATTGATTTTTTATTCCAATAACTTTGCTAAAAATCTGATAGGAGGTAGAAATAGCCAAATTAAAAAGAAAGAAAAAAAAAAGATGCATACTTTCTCAAATCAACTGAAAAAAGGATTATAAGTCATCTCAACTCAACTACAAGTGAACCCAAACTAGTTGAGGTCAACTATGTGGATCCATTATTCCCATTTTTCTCAGTTTAAAGCTAACAAAAGGACGCAAGGGGGAAAAATATTATTTAGTTACTGACTTGTTTTCTACAATGATATGAAGTTTACTAGAACTATGCTGCTGTTGCACTTTATGTTTTATATTCTCTGTTTGATACTTTGGTTTTTATGTACGAAGGGAGTGTTTTTCAATTTTTTTACTCTGTTAAATTTCAACATGAAGGAAAAGCAGCAGTAGGATTTGAGGATTTAATTTTTCAGAAGTGGAGTGATGCTAATTTTTTGTTTTAGCCAAAAGCAAGGGATATTTCCTCCTTTTATAAATAACTCAGCTTCACCTCTGCTTACAAGTGACAATATATCATATCATGATAACCAAAATTTTAAGACTTATATTTTTTATGAATATTTTAAAGCAAAATGGATTATTTTTTGAACAAAACTAGAATGATATAATTAGCTCTTGAATAAATGTTCAAAGCAGAAAATACCTGAGGAAGCACATGTACTCACAAGTCGTGGAAGTAAAATTTGAGGATCTCTGACTTCCATGCAATTGAATAAAAGAATCTACAACAAGGCATAAACACTGATACATGGGAAGCCAACAAAAGGAAATAGAATAAATTGTTCAGACACTTAACAAGTAAAACAGCCACAATGATTGGATCAATGCAAGAGAACCAGTAAAGGGTAAAGGAGCTCCAAGCCTGCTCACTAAATCTTACTAAGTATAATGAATTTTACCTTCTTTGATATTGTGTTGGACCCTCCGGTGCTGCCCCTTTCACACTGGATGTAACCATTTCCACAAACTTCCTTCGTACTTTCAACATCGTGAGAAGATGATACCAACTTTGGTAATTGCTTTTTATTTTGAACAGCATTAGAGAACCATTTAGCACAAACCTCCATGCTCTCTGGACTGTGAGCTCCATCCAAGTAGAAAATCAGATCTCCGGAAGGATTTCTAGCTACTGCTGATGAACTGTGGCACTTTGAAGAAGAATCATAGACCACTTGAGCTCTCCCAGAAAGATGTGCTGTTGAAAGACCTCTAACAAATGCTTCTGGTAAATCAGCTTCCTGGTTGTCCTGCTATTACATTGTACAAAGTTGACTAGTGAATGGAAGAACAGATATGACCACCAATAACCCCTTTTTCTTAAAAGAAAAAGGAACAAGAAAAAGACCACCCTATTAATGGCTTCCATAAAATATAAGGAAATGGATCTCTAACCATATTGTACCATAGAAATCTATTAGGTGAAGAAGAAAATAAGATTCAAGCACACACCACTCAGTCACTCACACAATACTAACTGCTCATGAATTTATATTACACAAACAGATACACAAAAAATATAAGATCATGGCTAAACATAAATGGATATGCACACACACACACACACACACACACACACTTATATATATATACTCAACTCAGCCTTATCCCAAAATTAATTGAGGTCAACTATATGAATTCTTTATTTCCATTTCAAACGGTTTTGAGCAATATCTTATGATAATTGAAGTGCATCTAAATCATATTGTATTTATCTCCTTCAAGTTAGTTTAGATCTATTTCTTACTTTCTTCATATCCTCTATCATAATGTATTCAACCTTCTTAACTGGAACCTCCCTAGATCTCCACTTCACCTGTCAAAACTATCTTAATCATCTATCATAGTCTTAAATCAATGTCACTCCTATTTTATATCTAATACTTACGTTACGAATCTTATTCATTTTAGTGTGATCACTGTTATGAACTTTGAGAGAACCACACCCCAAAAGCTAGCTCAAAGGGTTAGAGAGCCCAAAGTTCATATAAACCCCATATTGAAATCCCATACTTTCAATGTGGGATTCACCAAGTCCCATACCTTGGCCAATTAGAATCGTAACATTACTCCGTGGTTGAACACCCGACGTCCTCAACGGCTCTTACTCCTACCGACACTGGCCCGAATTCGGATTATTTTTTCTTGAGGCTACCAGTAATTTTAATTTGGCCTATACGATACTCCTATCGACACTGGCCCGATCTCGGATTATTTTTTTTCTCGAGACTACCAGTAATTTTAATCTGGCCTGTAGGGTATTCCTATCGACACTGGCCCGAACTTGGATTATTTTTTCTCGAGACTACCAGTAATTTTAATCTGGCCTGTAGGGTACCCATTTCCGAATCTCGGGTTGTTCGCGCACGAATGCCTGCTCTGATACCAATTGTTATGAACCTTGGGAAAACCACACCCCAAAAGCTAGCTCAAAGGGTTGGAGAGCCCAAAGTTCATATAAACCCCATATTGAAATCCCATACTTTCAATGTGGGATTCACCAAGTCCCATACCTTGGCCAATTAGGATCGTAACAATCACACATCCATCTTACCATCCTCATCTCAGCCACATTCATCTTCGATACATGTCCCTTCATCGTCTAACAATCACTACCATATAGTATAACTAGTCGAATAGTCGCACGGTAGAATTTTCCTTTCAAATTATTGGGAATCTTGAGGCCGCATAGGACTCTTGAAGCAAGCCTCAATTTCAACTACCCCACTTTTATCCTATGATTAATATTTTCTTTACAACCTCCATCTCATTGGAAGATTGAGCCTATATATTTAAAATGGATACTTTGGAACAACGCCATTCCGTCCAAACTAACTTCCTCATTATCTTCATTTCAGCCTTTATTAAACTGGCAATGCATGTATTCCGTTTTGGTTTTACTTAACTTGGAACTTTTAGACTTCAAAGTGCTCCTCCACAATTTTAATTTTCTATTAACTCCCTCTTGTATCTCATCTACTAGTACAATATCACCTGCAAACATTATGTACCATGAGATTTCCTCTTGCATATGTTTTGTTAATTCATTCATTACCAAAGCGAAAAGATAAGAGTTCACTGCGAATCTTTGATGCAGCCTAACTGAGATAAGGAAGTCTAATGAGTATCCTCCTACTGTGCGCACACTAATAGTTGCTCCTTCATACGTACCCTTCAAAACTTGAATGTACCTAATCGATATCCCTTTGCATTCTAACATTCACCATAATATATATATATATAGTGGCATGTACCTAGAGAGTATTCTTATCTCCTATTGAAACACTATATGGTCCACTCCATGATAATGACCAGGGAATAGATTCACATATGAATATACATGCTAATAGACTCGCAAGAATTTATTTGAAGAATGATAAATACAAGAGTCAAACTAACATTTTGGGATAGCTTTTCCCAGTTTCCTGTCCTTTGAAGCCAACATTTACACAAGGAAACAGCAAGAGCAGCATTTGTGAATTGATGATCACCAGACAAACTAAGCTTTAATCCCTTCAACTTTCTGTGATCAAGAGGTTGCACTACCTTCAAGGGTACCTGTAATAAGTAAAGATAGAATCATGGGCAATTCATGAATCTAAGTAAGCGCATACTCAAGCAAGAATGAAAACTTTTGAAGCTATATTAACTAATTTTGAAAATATGATAGTTGAAGAAAGAAGCTTAAATGTATAGGATAATGGAAAATAATTAGAATATAAATAATATTCTTTAGGAAAAAAAACAATTTTCCTTTTTACACATATCAATTGTGACAACTTATTATCACTTATCCTGGATGAAAACTAGAAAGATGTGGAAAAATAATTAATGGCTGGCTTGTTATGGGATTAGTCTTGCAAAGGATAGATCATGATTACTCCACAATGTACGTATTGAATCAGACTAGGATACTTCTGGCTAATATCAAAGACAAGAAATAAGATCTCACCCTAATATAGAGAACAGTATATCATGTTGGCAAGCAAAAGTGATCTAGAAATGTTTTATGACAACAGAAAATCACAAATTAAAAAAAATGATAATATAGAACGACAATAATTACCGTCAATTCATGGGCCTTCTCATGAAGAACATCCATTGCCTCAGAAAGTTGGGGAACCGTAAATGCCGGAATTTGAGGCTTCAGGAGCAGGGAAGACATCAATGATCAACCCAATTCAGAAAATACTTGAAAATGAATACTGCGAATTAAAATAATCAAAACAGAAATTTGGCTATAAATAACCTTTATCAATTAAAATAACATTCTCGCTAGTTTTAGCTTCTCTCAAGTTCTATACCTTGAAAATTCCAGCCTTATGTGAAGCAATCTGTCCAAGTGTATTACCTGCATGACAGTATGGTAACTATATCATTTAAAGAAATCACTTACCACTTTTTGTACTTCATATTCAATTATGATGCACACAATCTTGGAAAAAACTAAAGAAAAATATTTGCATGAATTTTTTTGTAATTGCAGTCAAGCCCCATTCCAGCTAATAAAACAGAAAAATAATTGTTAACAGAAAAAAAAATAAGAAGAAGAAGAAGAAGAAGAAAAAACCAAAAGTAAGCCACTAAAATAAATTGGCATCTACAAATTAAAGCATAAAAATTTAATGCAAATTGAGAAAGAAAATATATGAGAGAATTGCATACCAAGTGACTCTGTATGATCCATCCCCAAAGATGTAATGCCACAGACAACAGGATGTTTAATCTGCAACAATTTATCAACAAAACTATATTATCAACCAAAATTCATTACCATTGACCTCAATTTCTACTTCACCTTGCAAGCTTCATCAATAAAAACTAAACAAAATAAAAACTTTCTCTGCTATAACACATTTATTTGAACTGTGAATGCATATTCAAGGGCCAAATAATTGGGATAAACTCGACAATAATCAATATGATGGAAGAAGAGAGCATACCACATTCGTTGAATCATTGGTTCCTCCAAGACCAACTTCAATCACAGCAACATCTACCTGTAAAAAAAGGAAGGAAAAGCAGTATGAATAACTCAAACAGGACCACAAAATGCTCAGTCAGAGTGACATAGGGATAACATTAATTGACTGAGAAAAAAGAAAGGAAAAGCAGTATGAATAACCCAAATAGAAGGACCATCAACTCCTCAGTTAGAGTGATATGGGTACTATAATAATTGACTCAGAAAATTTTGCATAGAATTTGAGAACAAAAATGTAGCAAGGACATGCACTTATGGAAATGATGGCAATGAAAGATATTGCTACCAACAAGAACTGCTATAGTAAGGTATGCCATTGATACATAATTTAAATTGCTAGGTTGACAAAGATTATTCTTTTTATTAATTTTACCAAAAATGAGTTTTTTTCTACGGTACAAGTACAATGTTAACGGCTCATAATAAACCTAAGACAGAAAAAATAAAATAGAGACCATAAAAGAGACATCTATCTTTGATATGGCATCAGTAGATGATAAGCAAAACACAAACACATATAGATAAGCACAAAAAAGCACGAGAGAAAGAGAGAACTACAGATGATGAAAAACTTCAGAATATGATGGCACGTCAGAAATGAATGGCTATGTTGATAAATGGAAAATGTTGGATAAACAACAAAAACAATATTTGGAGGGCACAAATTGATTAATGGGCAGCTCTTGAGTTTCTGAGTTCCAGCAGAAAGGGTTAAACTACTGTAGCTCAAAGGTGAAAATTTTAAAAGATACTAACAATTAGTACTGTTCAATATACATTAACTGAAATCAATCCAGAGTTATCATATAATCTTCCATCTGCCCATCATCACATTTCAACAGAATAATTCCTAGTCCTAGCTAGCCTTATCCTACGAATGGACTACGGTAATAATGTTCTTGGCATATGGAATCTGCCAAAATAGAAAGAGATCCCTATTATCTTTGAAGTTTTGCTCCTTCAGTCATATTGACAAGCATATGTAAACAAAAAGTCAAGATGCGCTTGAATGCTTGAATGCTTAATATATACGCTGAACTAATCATTAAATCCGCTTGAATGTTTCAACTAAAAACGAGGAAAATTCATTGCAAGTTGAAAGTGGGTAACCAACCTGCTCACAGACAAATATTTTGAATGCCAATACTGTGAGAAATTGAAATAGTGGGGGCATTGGGAGGTCCTCAGTTACATGTTCCTGAATCAAAATCAAGAATTAACTTGCAGCCATTTATAGAGTAACCATACAAGAACTACTGTGAATCACAGAAAGGATGGAATATTAGTAATAGTACCTTCAGCTGATTCCAGCAATCCCAAAAATACAATAAAAATTTATCTTCAGATATGTCCAATCTGCAAAAGCAATTCAGGGTCAGACATGTAACAAGTTACCAAATATAAACATTCAAGTTAACCAAGAAAAAGGCTATTCGTTTGAACAACTAATAGCTACAAATACAACAGCCTGCCTAAATCTGATTCATATGAATGAACTAAACTCCCATACATCTCAAAGGACTATGTTTGCACTTCCTTATATGATGAATGCTTATCAGTGAAATTACTGAGGTAAAATCCAAACAAATTGTGGCAGCAGCCCAAATTTATTAAATTGTTTCCGTGGTTAAAAAGGTGCTGATCATCCTATGTCAATTTGTTTTGTCAATTACATTAAACCCTAAATTTCCATCTCATTTGATAGCAGAGAGAGTTGAATGAAACCATTAGAAGTGGAAGATGACTTGAGTGTAATATAACAACAGATTCCCAAAATAAGAGTCTTCTAGTGCCTCTTAAAACATGAATAAAAAAAATTGAGGAGCCTTTGTTGATCCAATGATCATCAAATAGCCAGTCAGTTGACAGGGCAATTAAAGATTGCAAAGCTGTCTTCCATTTCATCAGCACTTGATCTTCTTGGACTCCAAAATTTCGGGAACATATACCTGAAGAACTATTTTTGCCTCTGGGAAGGAAGAGGAGCAGGGGAAATTATCTACTCAAGTAATGTGCTACATTGATAAATGGTGATGAAATCAAAGACTAACCCATCTATACGGAACCTTTCTCTCACATCAATTAGGTGAGGCGAAGTGAACAGCCCTGTTCGAAAGCCACATTCCCGTAAAATAGCTTCACAGAATGTGCACGTTGAACCCTGAAATGCAAGTTCATCAAAGGAAGAATAATCCACATTAAGGAACAAGTGCAATAAAATTTCATTACTTGTTTTAATACACTTTTAATAACATAAGCCCTAGATCAAAATCTGATAGCGCACACATGGGTAGAAGCCGTGCAACAAGGATACAGATGTTTCCTTTTATTTTATTTTATTTTCTCTTGTATGTGTAAACCATCTGAATTTTTAAAAAAAAAATTCCCATCAGCATGGTCATATGCCATTCAAGCTATATTTCAGAACTGCAATTATTTGGAATACACTACAATAAAATGTTTGACAGCAAGGTCCAAATGACATGTTAATAGGGTGTAAATAATAAGTATATAAACTGGTCAAATAATAAATATTCCTTTTTAGGTGGTAGACTAGCTGCCGCTAAACTTATTAAGAACATGTATAAATTGGGACTGTACCTTTCCTTTTGTTCCAGCAACATGGATAATCCTAAGCCCAGGTATATGCTCTTCCAAGTCCAGTATCTGTAGAGAAACATGCATGATGTCTTTCAACCTTAGAAAATTTCTTTTAGGACAACAGAAGAAAAAAAATTGACTAAATAATTTGCCAATCTGCTATATTACAAATAAGAAATTTTGAAGAACACTTTCCTCTCTCATAACCAGGAAATAGGTTCATAGTAAAGAAGCAACACAAATAAAGCACGTGCTTCCCATATACAATATCAAGTGTCAAGAAGAAAAAAAAAAAAAAAAGGAAATAAAGCATAATAATTCAATCAACAGAAAAGGGAAGTGAGCAACCATAGTATTGTAAAAAGTAAAAAATATAGATAACTTCTACAGATCTAATGATTTGTTGTTCCCTTGATTATATACACATTGAGCATTTCCAGAGCACTGGAAGAATGATGTAATATTACCTTTAGATACATCTGCATCCTTTCCAATTTGCTGTATTTTCCACCAATGGATGATGGGGTTCCACGTTTCTGACGTGTAATCAGTGAGGAAAGTGATTCCATGGCAGCTTCATATGAATTTGAAAGAGGCAGGTCTTGCAAGTAATCTTTGACAGCCACATTGCTTTCTGTTTTCTCCATGACTTGATATGACACCTTTTGATACAAACCTGAAAATTAAACCAACATAGAAGTTCTAAAAAAACTCACATCTGACCTTTGATGCCCTGAATCATGACCAAAACTATCTCATATATTATTTTGTTCTAATGTTACTTGAGTTACAGCATTTCTTGTTTTAGTAAATCAAGACTATATAAAGTATGTAACTTTGACTTTACCTTTTGCTTGGGAATATAGTTTCCTGTGTCCAGTCAGATCATGTGAGTCCACACAAGCTGGATAAAAAGAATAGTTCCATGGCGTCCTGACAGGAAATCGATATTCTCTCTTGTGAAAGTGTGAAACTCTAATTATCCGGCAACCGTTTGTATTAACAAACATAGGAAAATATCAACCCTGCTGCGAAAACAGGATCAGTTGTAAGTGCAAGTACAACAATAGAATTAACAAATGAATCAAGTGTATCAAGTGTTCTCTCAATAAATAGCAAAGAAGACCTTATGTCAATGAAAAATTGATGCTACCCACAAGTAGCTAGTTGTTAGTATTTCCTTTTCTTTTCTATTTTTAATTTCATTACCTCTTGCTGAAACGTCACATCAGTACAACAATAGGATTCATGAGCTCTAATATGGCCAAAATTTCTTCGAACAAAAATCACATTTAAGAAATATACATTGGAACCACTTGGTTGACAAAGACAATAAATAGCAGTGATTTCTAAATGTTCTTCAGGTAAATTCTCAAGACACATATAATCTTCTTTAGAAAAATTCTCTCTCCACAAATTTTCATCTTTATTTAAACGTAACATCTGATTGAAGCAAAAAACATCTACCAGTCATAAACTCCTCACATGAACTTCCAAGACAATGTCCAGCTCAATGTGTGAAAAAAGATCATACTTTCTGTTACAATAAAATTACACATCCCATGTCCGGTTCCTAATTGGTCTACCCTCAAATCACCTAAATAAAACTTTTAGAACAAAGAAAACAAGTATAAATATACATTTATCAGGTAATCCAATTTCTCATTCTTCAATGTTAGAATAAAAAACTCCACAAATATCAGATCAAGCAAAATCAAAGGAAAAAGAGTTTCTTGCGAATAAAAATAAAGACCCTAAATCTCAAATGAAAGAAAACTAAATAGCCAGCATTCCCTAATTTCAATACCCAAGAAATTAAACCAAGTAAAATAACCAAATTAGGTTTATCAGGACATCAGAAAACAAAATATCAAATACCCAGAACTTATATCTTTCTTTTCTTATAGTAGCCAAACTAAGCAGATAAATAAAACCCTTGAAAATAAACAAATAAAACAAGAAATAATTCATATGTTTCTATGTATGTGTGTGTGTGTATATATATATACATATAAAGAAAAATAAAAAAGACTTACAAAGGAAATAGCCATCGTATTGAGCAGTTGAAAATTGTTTCTTTGTTCTTTCTCAGACCTGTCTCCTACTTTTGTGGCTGTGAGTGTAGGGTCTTGTTCTCCATAATTTCATTTAAATATCATCTACTTTTGAATTACATTTCTAGCCCATAAATTTTGGAGTGTGCTACACGTGATTATGATTTTAGGATTTGTTGGCCTCTTATTTTATTTCACCCTTTTTCCCCTTTTTATCAACTTATTGATTCTCTAGTAACCTAATGTTAAATTTATATGAAATTATTCAATTAATTATTTTTCTATTATTATAATTTTATGATATATATATATATATATATATATATATATATATATATTCACTACAGTAAAAAATATCATTAATTTATAAAAAATTTTCATTTGATCCATTCAAACTCAAAATTTTAAATAAAAAAAATTTATCCATCCATTTAAATTTTATTTTTATATAAAAAAATTTTATTTATTCATTCAGAATTAATTTTTTAACTTCGTATTATATATATATATATATATATATATATATATATATATATATATATATTAGATTGATATGATTAGTGGAATATTTTTAAAAAGTATTAGAAAAAAAAAAGATTTTACATTAATTATAAAAACATTTATACAATTTTTTCTTAATGCGGTAAATTTAATACACTCATAATGAGTGTAGAGAAGAATTTTGATTATGATTGTGTGAAACATTAGCACACTTGAGCAATTCAGTACTTATTTAATAGACCATTTTTAAAAGATAATTTACTGTAAAAAATTAAATGAAATTTTAATTTATTATTCTTTTTAATTTTTATTTAATTCTACTTTCATTACATTTATTATATTTTATTAAACAACCACATAATTTTTTTACTATTGTTTTTTTTTTCCTTTTCCTTTTATTATTATTGCTGATGATTTTTTTTTTTAGATATTCCATTTTATTTGGAGATTTAAAGTTAAAAAAAAAAAAAAATAATAAACCACTATAATAAGCACAATCTATTCAACTAGAAATTGGATAAATAGAAATTTAATGATTAATAATAAAAAAAATAATAAACAAATATTTAACTTTAAAATATTGGTTCAACAATATAAAATATCGTTGAATTTTTAATTAAAAATGATCTATAACTAAAGATTTGTATTTAAATACTTCTGAGATTAAATTATCTTCCACTGTAAAGATATTCTCCTTTAACATGTTGTGTTGTGTCGTCTCTTGCGTCCTAAAAGAAGTATGTTGGCTCATTCTAATTTTACTTGGGCTTTTACGTTCTATCCTTCTATTATCAACCTTCACAAATCCACCTAAAGAAGTATGCAAGTAACCCAAAAAATCCCCAAAGAAGTAACTACTAACTTTTTTATGAAAAAATTGTTCATAGAAATAGAAAATTAGGAACCTGTTTTGCTTTTTGTCAATTTTCATCAAAATAGAACATCCATTTTCTTTTTTTTTTTTTTTTTGTCAAATGCAATAATTTGTTTGGGATTGGTTAAATTTGCTCAAAAATTAGATTCAATCTATCTCTCATTAACTTGTAAAATTTTTTGAAGAAGAAAAATATTAATTAGATCAAATACTTGTCCAATAATATATTAAATTAAAGAAATAAAAAAGAACTGATTAAGTGCAAATTAGCAGCAAGCAAGACCATGCAATTATCAGCTATTGGCAGAACCGATCCAACTTCAAATGTCAACCTTTCACAATACTGATATACAATATATATGGTGTATGGTGTTGCTTATTAGAAGAGATAAAAAAAAATAACTAAATTATGAAAAATACATTTTTGTACTGGCAAGTGTTATAAAGGTAATAGAAATGTTACAAACATACTGAAAATTTCTGCATATACAGGAATGCTTTGTACTACACTTTTATAAATATGTATGATAAGGATACTTTACTTGCTCCCCTTTGCTAATTTTTATCAGCTGACTTAGTCATTGTACTTATCTTTTATTTTTTAATATTTTTTAGATAATACTGTTTGACAGCTTCATTTTAACAAATATTTGGATTGCGTTCAGAGACGGAAGCAGGGGTGGTGCAGTTGAGTCTTGGTCACCCAGTAAAAAGGAAAATCTTATTAATTTATAGAAAAATTTTATCTTATCCATTTAAATTAATTTTTATTAATTTATAGAAAAATTTTATCCTATCCATTTAAATTAATTTTTTTTACGTAAAAAAATATTTTCAGTTCATCCAAGACTTTGTCCCTAATCGCAATGTCCTCTCATCTTCTTCTCTTATCAGCGTATAGTAGATGGTCGGACCAACATTTCATCTTTTGTCTCTTATAAATTTTATTGGAGTTGTGAAATCAATTATATTTCATTTAAAGGAATTAATAGATTATGGTCTAGTTTGATATAACTAATGAAAATAGCTTTTCATATGGGAAAAAAGTCTATTACTAAAAGTGATACTTCTAAAAATAATTAACTGTATATTTGTATTTGGCAAAATATAATATAAAAATTGTTTATAAACTCATAAGGGTATTTTTATTCACTAATTTTTTAAAATCAGCTACGCTTTTAATCTAAAATTCAGTTATCTTGAAAAGTTTCAATTTCTAACTTATTCAAATAGTTGAATTTTAGTTATCCAGATAATTATTTTTATTAATTTTGATATTTACCAAATACTATAAATTGAGTTAAAATCAGTTTCTCACCCAAAAAAATTATTTTTTCCTTTTCATAAATTGTGTCAAACGGGCACTATGTAAAGTTGAATGTATGATTTCACTTATCAAATTATATGGAAATTTTAAATTTCCGTAATAGATTAGATTCTATAAATATGCTATTTATGACAAGTTATAATCAGATAATAGTTAATGATATAGGGGTATTCTGTTAGTTTTTAGGTCACCTATAATTTCTATAGGATGGTTTTGGGGTGTGATAAGTTTTACATTTTTTTTTTCTTTAGTGGGGAAATTTACTGCTGATTGATTATATTCCATAATGCAGTTTCCATGGGTAAAAGAGAGTACCAAACTTGGAAAAAGGGGACTTCTCTTTGTAATGATTCTGAATATTATTGTCCCTTTATTCTCTGGTTTCCACTCTTTTTCAGCTATTTCACAATCCAAGAATTCTGTGTAGTCCATTAACAACTCTTCATGACAATTAGATTGTTACACTACAGAGTACTGAAGAAAAAGAAATATCACATACAAGTTTTACTTGATTGCTTGTTTCTAATTTAATTTTATTTGTACTAACATGCTTTGATTCCACTCAAGCTATGAGGCTGATTAATTGCAGTTGTTGAGACCAGATTGGGGATTGAGAAAGACAATTGGGATGACAATATTTTCCTTAGTTTAAGGTGGGCATTTGCATATGAAGTTGCAGTTTGTTCTCAGTGAACCGAATATGAATTCTAGTAATGTTTTTGCACTCTTTTTCCTTTGAGTTTAATTTTCTTTCTGCCCTTGTAATCTATAGGATGTATAGAGCTATTGTTATTGTAGCATTGTAAAAGAATTTTATAAACATCAATAGCATACTAGAAATTCAAGTTTTTTTATGCACCTACTCTGAATACACACCTCAATGAATTGAATTAGTTTCTGATTCAATGGCATTAAATCCAAATTAAATCTCTTTTTCTCAATTGTAGAACTTGGAATGAAGAAGGTAAAGCTTAGCATTGATGTGATTGACAATGTGAACTCCATTTTAGTTGATTCACATCATAGTGGCTAAAGGAGAAACCTTCAGATGCGCATTGAAGAAAATGAAGATGTGACAGATATTGCTCCTGTTTGACCTTCACCAATTACTGGCGATCCATAGCTGAAACTATAGTCATTTATAAATAGGATAGACAAAGAACCTTCACCCATTTCTAGCAATCCAATGTCAGGATCGTCCTGCTTGTAGGATTCTTGCAATCTCTCTGCTCAATCTTGCATCTAGCAGTAAGCTGTAAAAAGACAACAACCCTTGCTATAAGAGATCGATGCAAAAAAAAACCTTATTATGAGAGAAGCTTCGAGCCTTGACGATTAATATTCAACCTAGTAAAGTACATAGATTAATCACTTTGTAGATTAAATGAACCCAAAGTCAAAACAGAAAACCTTATTTCATCATAAATATTATCACACTGTAATATTACCTTTAGATACATCCACATCCTGTCCTATTTTCTACATTTGTCACCAATGGATGACGGTGTTCCACGTTTCTGACATGTAATTAGAGAGGCAGTTTCATAAGTATTTGAAAGAGGACAGTTCTTACAAGTAATCTTTGACAGCCACATTGCCATGACTTAATATGAAACCTTTTGATACTTCAAAACTGAAAATTGAATCAACAGAAGTTCTAAAAAAAATTCACACCAGATTTAGCTTTCTGTTTTGTTTTGTACCAAGCTTTGTAACAAAATATGCACTACTATTTTCTTCATGCAAAACATGAATGACATGACAAGACCAATCTCTCTCTCTGTTTTTTAATCACGAGTATCCTAGGCCTAACTTATGTGTTAATAGAAACTAAGTCCCATCTTCGGTTAAATTTGCCCTTCATATTCAACCCATATATTCAAACCCACCTCTATTTAAAAGCTCCTAAATATTAATAACCAATGGGGAAACTAATCAATTCTGAACATCTGTTTTATTTAGTGTTCCATCTTCTGTTTCATATCTATGGACGCCACATTATATTTTCTTCAAAATATTTCAGTAACCAACAATATTTCATTAATGATGTGACGTATAAAAAGGTGTATAAAACAGTAGATGAAATATTAAATGAGACAGATGATTTGAATTAAAAACGAGATCAAAAATAGTTTTAATCTCCATTTTTAAATATATGTAAATCTTTTAATAAATCTTATATATATATATTTAATTAACCTTAAAAAAATTATAATATAATTAATACCACCAAAATTATATATAAATTTTTAATTGATTCAAAAAAATTATATATAATTTATAATACTAAAATTTTCTATTAGCTAACTTTAACTCTCTTTAATAATATTAAAATTATATATTAATTTTTAATTAATTTCTTAAAAAATTATATATAATTTATAAAATTAAAATTTTTTATCAATTTAATTTTAACCTCATAATAAAACTTTCTAATTCCACAGGGCTCATTGTATAAACTTGGATTGTTCATTTTATGAATGATTAATGATGAATAACTACATTACCTATTGCTGAAATGTTACATCAGTAAAAATATAGATATAGTCATATAGATAGTAATATCATAATTGTCAAAATCAGAGTAAATTCAGCAATAAAAAATTTAAAAATCGAATTAAAAATCAGTTTGATTGGTTTTCATTTATTTATTCTTAAAAATTGATTAAAAAATCGATAAATTAATATAATCGAATCGTTTTTTTTATTCGAACGGATTAATTTTTTTAAAATTTTTTATTTTTTATTTTATTTTTTGATCAAAAAGACGTCATTTTTGTCAAACAAAAATGACACCATTTTGAATTAAAAGAAATTAAGAGAATTTCAGTAACTTCATTTTAATGTTACCCCATGCCAAAATCTACCATATCATGATGTATCATATGTTATCCTATTGCGTGAGCAGATATTTGATTGACACCATAAAAAAATGGGTTGACCCTCATGTGTTCACTTTTAGGTGTTTAAAATTTTTTATAAAATTTTTTAAAAAATTATAATTTGATAGTGTTTCATATAATGAATCCAATGATATATTTTTTATACTAAAAAAAAAATCAAATGGACAGCTAAAAATGCATTATAATTTTTGTGTATTATATTTAACGGTCTAGATTTAATGTATTTATAATACATTTATAGCTGTTCATTTGATTTTTATTTAACATAAAAAATACGTCATTTGATTCATTATGAAACACTATCAAATTATAATTTTTAAAAATTTTTATAAAAAATTTTAGACACCTAAAAGTGAACACATGAGGGGCTACTATATAAAAATACACAACAACCCCCTCAATCCTAAAAAAATATAATTTTATATAAATTTTTAATTTAATTATAATTATATTATATTTATTTTCATCATATATATAATAAAAGTTAAATTATATATATATATATATATATATATATATATATATATATATATATATATATCAATTTTTTTTTTTATTTAATAGTTTCGATTTCAATTAAATTTTTTACTTTTTATTTTTAACAAATTTTTAACCAGATTTTGAAAACATTTAATAAAATATGCATTATTTTGCTTTTAATTTTATTCCCTCTTTAAAACGATGTCGCTCTACTTGCTTTAAATCTCAGCCATTACATATCCAACGTATTAATCTCAACCATCCAAATGAAAAACCTATACTATAATACGATTTTGCATTTTTAACCGAACCCTAAAACACCAAGACGACCACCGTCAACGGCGCATCCTTGCTATTCACCGGTGAGTTTCTTTCCATTGTTTGTGTGCTATTTGAAAAATGCTTTTTCTCTCCTCCGTTTCTTCTTTTTTGTGAAAAAGTAATACCAAATTAGTATCTAAGAAAAGATGAGAAATTTTTGAAGAATTATGATTTAGTTTTGGCCTATGAAGTTGTTGTTTGACGGAATATAAAATGATTAATTAATCTGTAAATTTAATGGTTGAATTGGCTTTTGAGTTTTAAGTTTTTGAATCAATTAGATTAACTCAGAGATGGGTTTTATTGGTTTTTGCTTAGTGGTTTTGGCATTTGGATCAAACAGTGGGATACTGATTCAAAAATGAAAGCAATTGAATAAAGTACAGGGTGATGACAATTGTTAAAAGACAATTCAAAATCTATGCTTTATAATAAACTAAATCCAACTCTTAGGCATAGCTTAGTGTTACTGCATTTCTCGACTCGACTATGCAATGGACCCAAATGCTCAAAAAATTTATGTAGTTGTCTTTGATAAAATTCTTACATGCTTGTCTTTTGTTTTGAGATAATAAATTTTCATTTATGATGAGCGTTTATATATATTTAGCTTCATATAAATTATATATATTTAAGGATTGCTTTCAATTTGAAGTCTGCTTAGATTAGTTTTTGGTTCAAAATCACTTGGGCAATCCTCTTGGATGAATTTGAACTTCTGCATGCATTATCTATTTCTTGGAAAGAGCAATAGGTTATTATCTTAGTTGAAAAGATTAATTGAATTTTTAAGTTATGGTGCTATCAAAAGATTCAAAACATATGGTGAAACCATACGAGTTAATAGTTGATGCAATTGCAACTAGATTTTTCTTGATTGTTACACCTATTTATGGTGTTTCCTTAACTGGAAATGTAATCTACCACAATTTCCAGTTATATTAGAGTGGTTATGAGAGAGGTGATAAAACCTTTTTTAGGCTTGAGACTGTGCTCAAGCACAATCTCCATTCACAGCCCTTTATTTACTTTAATTCATTCCTTCATAATCCCAGCCCGGTACCAAAAAACTTATTCTCTTAATTATCATTTTTTGAACTCTTTTCCTCTTCAAACACCTGAGTTGGAACCAGAATGAATGCCTTTTGTGTTTTTGCTGAGTTTTTTCACTTTGAATTTAAATGAATAACTTTTCGTGAATTCTACTCCTTTTTACCATTTGCAGTGAAGTCAATCTTGTGAACAGCTGTGTACAACAATGATACATTGCAAAAATTTTGTCCAAGAAACTCTCTACAACATTCTATCTGTGAAAGAAGATGCAAGCTATGACGAGATCCGTACTGGCTACAGATTGGCCATCCTTAATTATCATCCAGATAAACTACCAAACACATCTCAGGCCTCTGATGCTCAAAATGGGTTAGGAGATAAATTTTTGAAGGTTCAGAAGGCTTGGGAAATCCTTGGGAATTCAAGGTCACGCGCAGTTTATGATAGTGAGTTACGAGCGATGAGAAAAGATACAGGAGTTGCAGAAGATGTCAGTTTAAAGGATATGATGATTGAAGATGGTGAAGTTTTGGAGCTCTTTTATCAATGTCAATGTGGAGATTTTTTCTTTGTTGATTCATTGGAGTTGGGGAAAATGGGGTATAAATTGTTGAAAGATGAAAACAGGATCTCTTTTGAAACAACAGATGTTTTACCAGCATCAGTTGTTCTTCCTTGTGGTTCTTGTTCTTTACAAGTCCGTCTATTAATTAATAGAGACATTAAAGTTTCAGTTGATGATAATGTATAATATTTCATATCAT
This sequence comes from Aleurites moluccanus, assembly GCA_948193065.1. Taxonomy (NCBI): domain Eukaryota; kingdom Viridiplantae; phylum Streptophyta; class Magnoliopsida; order Malpighiales; family Euphorbiaceae; genus Aleurites; species Aleurites moluccanus. The sequence continues at coordinate 81,592 of CANXYC010940489.1, forward strand.
ATTATTTTTGATATTCTTTACTTTGATATTTGTTGCTTGATTTGATTAAAAATCTGTCTCCCTTCAGCCTGAAATAAGATTCTTTTGAGTGTGAATTTTTTGTTCTAATGGCTGTTGGCTATGAGATTGTGTAAACCTGAAAGAATATTCTTTCAAGTGTTAATTTTTGTTCTAGTGGCTATCCTAATTCCTAAATCTACAAATAATGATATAATTCTGGCTCTAGATATTCTGATTCCAAACTTGTGATTTATCAGGTTGACAGAGTGTTACTTCTATGTTCACCCCAAAATCTCCTGCTTCTGCTCCTTCCCCTTCCCTGGGACTGGAAAAGGCTAAACTGGCTGCTACTGCTTTAGAAAGTTCTGTTTTACCTGAGGATATCCCTGGTGCAGTTTTTTTTTTTTTTTTTTTTGAAAGACAGAAATTTTAGTGTTACATGATTACGTAGTGTTGGAATTGGTTGCAGTTGGTACTTATACTGCAATTTTTGGCTTCTGATTGATGATGGTGGGTGGGGGTGAATAATTGAGGTGATGATAAAGTGATTGTTTTTTTTGAATAATTATTATTTATGATATCCGAGTTCTAGCAAATAGTATGATTTAAGATTTCATAAATATATCCATGAAAAGAAAATGTAATTTACATGACCAAGGAAATTTAATTTAATGACATTTAAAAAAAATAATAACTCAAATATAATCATCAGTACTAGAGCAGGAACAAACATTTAAAACTCATAGATGAATGGAAAATACTGCACATTCAATCAATAATAATCATAGATAAATCATATTTTCAATTATTTCTTTAATTAAAAAAGAGCAACTACATAATAGTGATATTTTAACTCCTAAAATTACAAATAATGATACCAAGTTTACTCTTTCTACACAATTGAAAATAACACTATTAAAACTCCAATTTATACCAGAGGATCAAGAAAAAAGTTTCTTGGAAGAAACCCACTTACCATCATACCAATCAAGATGAGGTCTCAATCTAGAAACATGGTAAACAATCTCATCCTTAGTAGTGTCAAAATAAACATAGTACATATATGACCCTTTTGTCCCAGTAATTTGTCCAACCCACCACCCATCATTATCAAATGCATCAACTTTATCAAACAGACAATATCCATTTCCTGATCGAATTCTTGGTGGCACTGGCCGGACCTCATCTGCAGCTACCTTCTCTACTAGCAAATTCACCTCATCTTCTTCTAGTAAGTCCTTATACTGCACCAAGTAAGAGTTGATGGGGCCAAGTGGTTCAAGAATTGTTGCTTTGTAGTATGACCCTACAAACCCTTCTTCTTTACTGCATACTTGTACTTGATCTCCTTTGAGATACTCCATTAATGATTGTTTCTTGAGGAAAAAAAAAAATTGCTCGTGTTTAATGATAAGAAACTTGTATTGCAGGTGTGGGTTATATAAAGAATTTGAATCCTTTTCAAGAGTGAATTAGGATATAGGAAAAAAGGTTATTCCTATTTTGATTTGGAAAAGTAATTCAGAGGTATTAAGAAATAGTTAATTCTTGTTTTCTTTTTTTCATTTTATATTGGAAATTAGAATTGATAATTTCTTTTTAATTAAGCAATCAGAATACGTAATAAATTGCATAACACCACCATATCTCTGTTTAAATAAATTGATTACACTTGTAATTAAATTTGTGAAAATGGGAATTATTCAACATCATTTACCATTATCTTGATCAACACCATTCAAAAACCCAAGGCTGCGAATGATGGAACAGAGCAAATCCCAAGTGAAAAATCCTTCTACATGTATCACAAGGGAAGCATGGCAGAAACCCTCACAGCTGTAAGGAACGCCAAATTATCATGCAAAAATTGACTCTCTACAACAGAAGGAGACTTTTTAGCCTTTTCTGGTGCCACGGCAGGCGCAGGAGGCTTAGGAGTAAACATATCCAAAGGAAGTAGAACTCTGTCAACCTGAAAGAAATTGCAAGTCCGGAATCAGAATATAAAGACCCAGAAATTATTGTATTAGCGAGCCTTGTAGTGATATTTACAAAATTCCCTGCCCTTGTCACATTAAGGGCGAAACCGTTACTAGTTCCAGCTAGAGTCCTGACAGGATTATTCACAGTTTGAAACCGGGAAGTTGTTATATATGAAACTTTACCAACTCAATTTTCTCTCCATCAGTTAGAAGAATTTGAAGTGCCCACTTTTGGACATCCATTATTTGTACTATTTAGCTGTAAGAATAACTTTGTATTATTTAGCTGTGAGAATAACTTTGTATCCACTTGTGTTGCTTTTAATAAGCAGACAAACACCTCGAAGTGGCTGGACTTTCCCAGGATTTTAACCCCTTCTAGGGGACAGGGGATGCCGCTTACTCGTACACTTGATGTTGATTGTTCTGGAAGAGCTGGCGATGTTTGTACTGGAGTTGCAGTCAGGAACTGGGCTGTTGTTTCCGTATACTTGAGAAAGAGAAAGAGAACTGAAAATGAGAAGAGAGAATATTGTTGCTTCCTTTCTATAATTGTTTTAGACTATGTTTGTTTTGATGGAAATGGAGAAAAAAGAAAAGAAAACAAGGGAAATAAGTATAATTTTTTTTTTATTTAGATAGTTAAAAAAGGGTGAGAAAATAAAAGAAATGAGTTTTAAAATAAAAAAAAAATTCTCTGATTTGAAGAGAAATCAAAATAAATAAAAAAAAAATGTGAGAAATATAACTTATAAAAATATATATTTTTTTATTTCTTATTACTTCTCTTTTATAAGGTTAAGTTTAGAATTATAATTTCTTTTTATTTTTTTACTCTGCAAATAAAAAATTTAAATAATATAAAAAAAAATAATTTTTTTTTATTTAATTTCTCTTCATTTTCTCTGTAATTAGTGCACCAAACATATAGCGTTTAGGAATGAAGCTTTGTATATATGTGAAAGAAAAGTAAGGATGTTAATTGTGATCACGGAGGGGTTGAGAGGGCTGTTATGTTATGTGTCTTATTTTGAATATTTAAAAATTTTTATAAAATGTTTTAAAAATTATATTTTGATAGTGTTTGATATAAAGAATTTATCGATATATTTTTTATACTAAACAAAAATCAATTGAACAGCTAAAAATGTATTATAAATTTTATGTATTATATTTAACGGTATAGATTTAACACATTTATAATACATTTGTAGCTGTTAAAATGATTTTTATTTAGTATAAAAAATATATCAATAGATTCATTACATCAAACACTATCAAAATATAATTTTTTAAAAATTTTATAAAATTTTTTAAATACCCAAATTAAAACACATAAAAAATTACTATGTAAAATTATACAGTAGCCCTCAACCCTGGAGGGATTAGTAATTGAATGCATTTAATGTGTTATTAGGTGTTTAATTAGCCTTGTGAAGGTAAGAGATAGGGTGTTTACAAGTTAAGTTGATGCGGTTTTATCACCATATTCAATAATATAAAAAAAATCAAAATATATTAATATATTTAATAAATATTTAAAGGGTGTAATAATATAAAATCAAATGAGATATAATTTATTTTTAAAATGTGAGAAAGATTAATACAATATGTTATATTTTATGAGTTAAATAATATTTAAAAAGATGAGGTTTTTTTTCAAATTTAAAATTTTTAAAGAACTGTTGAAATATTTATTTTAACAAAGATAAATTATTAAAAAATTCTTAAATTTAGTAAAACATGCCTTATTTTTATTATTTATTATAAAATAATTTTTTATAAATTAAACTAATTAAAATCAATATATATAATTATTTTATAAAAATTTTAGAAAATCATTGCTGATTTATATTTTTATAAAATAATGAATTTTTTTTATAATAATATAAGTTTAATTTTTATTTTATTAAATTAAAATATATTTTAATATAATTTTTTCTCGATTTATGAGGAAAATAATGAAGATGAATTTTTTTTTTAAACAATATATAAGGATTAAGAATTATATATATTTTTATGAAATAATATTTTTATAGAAAGTAAAATATCTGAAATTAAAATTTTTAATAAATTTAAATATAGTCTAAAAATTTATATAATATTTATTAATATACAATACATTTAATATTAATGTGTATATAAATTTATTGTAAATAAATTAAATATAAGTTTAAACTAAATAGATATATATATAAAGTGATTATAAATGAATAAATATATATACGGATTGGATTGAATCGATTTACAAATTGATATATATAATATTATTCAATTCATAAAATACGAATTAAAATTTTTTTGAATCTAACTCAATTTTCAACACTTAATAAACTGCGGGCTGGTATAAAAAATAATGGTGAAACCATAATTAGTGTGTCTAAAATTACAGAAGGGACGTCCATTGACTTGTGACAATGATTAATAATAAAAATATGTGGAGAAGTGGTAAAAGGCTAATTTTGTGAAGAAACTGTATATATACATTAATTAATTAAATCCATATACAATAAATCTTTAATTAATTTATAAATTATTGATTACCCTCAATATTTTATTTTAAGAATTGGAAAAGACAATTCAATATAAATATTATGTTTTCGATTTAATTATGATATTCTTTTATTTAATTTTCACATTAAAATTAAATATCTTTTTCAACTTTTACACTCGATCTATTTTTTAATAAATTATCTATTTTATATTAAATTATTAAATTGAATTTGAATATTTTTCCCAAATAATATATATATATATAGATCAAATTAGAATTACCTTTAATTATCATTAATTTTAAAATTTTTATTCTTTGTATTTAAATGTTTGGTTAAATAAATCCTATCTTGGACTATCTTATGCTTGCTTGGATTCATTTTGAAAAAAATCCATTTTTAATTCTCATTTATATACATATTCCAAATTATTATAGGAATTTTTACAAAAATATAGAAAAAATTAAAAATATTTTATTTTTACTGTTTGAAAAAAAAATTTAAAAATACTAAATATCTTAAAATATTTTTTCAAAAATACTGCATATTTAAAATTATTTTTTAAAAAATACGACATATTCCAAACATATATTTAAGATCTATTATACATATAATAAAAAACAGAAAAAAAAAAAAAAACTGTAAAATTAAAAAAAAAAAGTAAAAAAAAAATATATTTATGCAATATTCCCGTTATTATATGCTAAAAGCCCAATAACAAAAAAAATATAAAAATTTATGTTTTGTAATTTTATCTATTTTTTAATTTTAATTGTAATTGTGAGCAAATGAAATAAATTAGACAAAATTAAAATTAAAAATAGCATTATATTCATAATTGAAATAAACTAATATTTTTCTTTTCTTTACCTCTCAATCTACCATTCTTCTCTCTTTCTCCTCCAAACAAAATAAAGAATTTACAATAACCTAAAAAAATTAAAGGAAATATAAAATATGATAGAAATTCTTTACAAACTCTATATAATATTATATGATCTCTTATACTTGACTCAAAGTATTCACAGGTTGACCTCTAACAGAACCTCGACAAAGAGGGCAATGTCTATCTCTGAGAAGCCATTCATCGATACAAAAACTATGATATAAATGTTTGCAGTTACTGAGAACCTTACACTTGTCTCCATCCTTGAATTCCTCCAAGCAAACTGAACATATTTCATCACCATACTTTACTGCATTGCTTTCAAATGTAACGACAATTTCTGGTAAGACTAGTGTTGGTTGTTCAGCGAAGACTGTGACAATGACGGTGGGGGTGGCAGTGCTACCTTGATTTGGTGGTGGTGGTGGTGGTGGTGCTACCTAAAAGGAACAAGCACAGTATTAAAAAAAATGGTGAGCCCGTTATAAGTGTGTCGATAACTACAGCAGGGATGTCCATTGAGTTGTGATGAATGGTTTTTGAGAAGAGACTGTATATATATATACTTCTAATCCAAATCGAAATAGTAATCCTATATTTTAAGGAAATAGTGTTTATATACACAGTAAATCCTGAGGCTGGTAGGAAAAAAAAAATTAAATTAATTTTAATTATTTAAGCAGAAATCATTTAAATTTTAAAATTATTCTTTGGCTTTTTTGTTTTTTTTTTTTTTTTTTCAAATTACAACTCTTGCATAATTTTCTATCTTTGCTTCTGCAAATCCTTCGCTGCATCAACATGTCTGTTGTTGAATTGGCCGTGACTAAATGGCTGATCGTGCACCATTGCACCCTAATTCCAGCTTGAAAAAGGCAACATCAATCACTCAGGATTCCTTGAAAATGTTTTTTATTTTTTCCAGAATATAGAATTTTGCTTTCCTATATATGCTGAAGATCAAAAAATAATTTAAGCATCGACAAATTGACACTTTAAACTCTTCTTGGAAAGTGGGACTGCAAATGAGTCGAAATGCTATCAAGTTACTTGTAATCTGATTCCATAAAAGCTTGCTTGACATCTTTTATGAAAAGGAGACAAGCTTGTACATACTTTTAAAGCTCGGACAATAATCGAGTCAAGTTTAAGTTAAACTTTAACAATGTATGTTATCAGCTCATTTACAACACTATATGGAAGCATCATAAGCATTGTTTGAAGCTATGGATGATAAATTTGACTCTAGATTTTCAAAATCACATGATAGGTGACAAAAATATTTAACAGAAGTAGAAAAATACATGTAGCAATTAATGTAATCTAGTCTGCATGTCTAATTTTAATATGAGCTCCAATAAGAGGTTCAATATTTCCATCCAAAACTGAGTTTAGGTCAGGGAGTTGGATGCCGGTTTTTATATCTTGTACTAGCTTGTATGGATGTGAAACATACCTCCGAGTCTCTGTACAACACACATTTACTATAGTGTTCTTAATGCTATTTGTATCAGAAACCTTTAGCTCCTCTGCAATCACAAGGAGTTTAGCCTTTAATCGATTAAGAGCCTTCATCTTGTTTGCAAAGTGGCTCCTTTCACCTGCAAAGTAAAATATGAGGAAATGCTCAAGTAAAATGAAGGCAGAATCAGCATGTCAGATCAGAGTTTTCATTAGAAAAGCTGAAAACTATAATCACTTTGAGAATGATAAAAATGCCCATATCAAACTGATATGGAATTAATTATGTGGTAAAGGTAGTTGGGAAATTATTTCCTCCATCATGACTCTACAGTTATGTCAATTAAAACAATAAAGATATGCTTTAACATGTTTTATAAAGCTGCTTAGATTTGTCAATAACTCGAAGTATAAAGCTGCTTACATTTGTCAATAACTAAATTAGCCATAAACAACAAAATAAAACTTTCTGAGACTTACCTGAGGACTGCACAGTTATGCCAGTAGGAATATGCTGAATGCAAACTGCTGATTCTGTTGAGCTCTTCTCTCCTCTAAACAATGAGGTTGAGATAATCAAATCCTCGTCATTTATTTGAAGGTCAAAAAAAGGTCCAAGAAAAAGAGGAACAACATCCACGCTTGCTGAGCTATCCTGAAACAATTTCCGATTTCAAATAAAAGATGGTTAGAAGAGACATACTGATCTCTGAATGATTGTTATGACATCACCAGAAAATAGATAAGATAACAAATTGGAACATCAATCCATCTTTGACATGATGCATTTAAAATGGTGCAAAATTTTCTTTTACCAGACCAAATAAAAGAAAGGTCAATGCCCAAGCAAGCAGTTTGAGTTTAGAAGCCAGCAAGTGCACATCCACACACCATCCTAGTAATGTATTACAATGATAAAACTGGAACAAAATGTTGAGAGAGATGGCATGAAGTGCCTAAGAGAGAGAGAAAGAGAGGGATCAACGTCCTCAGTCATCATGGTTAGCTTCTCACAAATTTATATCAGCTCAGAAAAAATCTTCTAAAGAAATACCAAGTGTACTTTTTTAGCCTACACTTTCAAAAAATTTAAGTACATGAAGCGGGTAGAATATAGCTTACCTCATAGTGAACAGACCCATTTTGAGAACTTATCATGCGATGAATGCCTCTCTCTCCTGAAAGATAGCCATAAGCACACTCAAATTCAAACTCAATAGTTGCCAACTGGATACCACCATACCCAGTAAGAGAAGGATACTTCTCAACTAGCCTGCCTTTGCACCCTAGCTTTTTGGCCCATTTAATATACATTCTCAGAAGATTTTCTGCCCATATCTAAGTCAGGAAATATGCAATACCATATTAGACAGAGACAGTAATAGGCTGGTAAATCATACAGGGCATCACAAATCAAGCAGTCAACTCTCACTAACTTTGGACTTGAATTTAAGCATATTTAAACATGGTAAAGACAGAAGAGGAGGAGGGAAGGAGAGGGGGTGGGGGGAATGTTAATAATATAGGAGCATCATAACTTCTGAAACATATAATATAAAAAAAAATGCATAGAATTTCCTGAAAAGGTCAACAGCAATTTACAATAACTATAAATCAACTTTCCAATGCCAATGCATAATGATGCTAAATTATTATATTATTATAAGGAATGACAAATACAGCAGTTAGGGTAAAGCAAATTTTTGCAGGGCAATGGCAAGGCATGAATACACTTCTCAGTTAAAAAAGAAAAAATCTTAAATGGCTCAACAGTTTCATATAAAACAGCTTGCAGAAAGGAAAACAAGCCTAAAAATCTTCAGATGTGAGCAAGACACCAAAAGCCTGAAGAGGTTCCACTGTCAGTATAACCTTGTGTGCTAACTAAAAATTCTTGGTGTGGAATAACTAACAAATATTAAAAGTCAAAATAACAAAGAAAATCCACTATTTATACAAGGATGAGATATCATATGATTCAAAGGACACTTCCAACTATAAATTATTGCAAGCAAGGACAAAAAATTCAATACAATATGTTTCCGTGCACTGAAATATGTACTCAATTGATTCTGTTTGCATTAGTGATTAACTGGAACACGAAGGCACATCACATTTCATATCAAAGAGAAAGAAGTTAAAACCTCTTTTTTTGGGTAAAATTTAAGGAAAAATAATAAGCAGGAGAATCAAACCTCATCATTAAGACCTTCAGAAACAGCTTTAATAATTACACATGCTCCCTCCATGTCATATGGGCCCTTAAGAAGCTTTGTCATTTCATACTTATCCATGAACTTGTTTACATCTAAAGACATACTATATGCTTGCTTAAGAAGTCGATAATTGATGCCTTCCACCTCTGCCAACTGTGAGATCAGTTTTGCCTCTTCAGCCTAAAGAAATATATAAAATTGTTATCTTCACTGTCAACTCAGAGAAGGTCAATAAGTGAAGCAGCTTATACCATTAATATTTGGTAAGTTTAACAATGGTCAAGAAAATTTGGAAAAAGTAATCAAACATTTATGTCAACTTAATAAAGAACTTTTTGCTTAAGGCTTTAGAAGCTTAAATAAATCAGATAGTCAAATATGCATGCAGCACACAGCAGATCTGCCATTACAAGTGAGCAAACCATCTGGGCTAAGTCCAGGGTCCACTAAAACACAGCCTGGCCAATATATTTCCTAGCTGAATAACAGAGGTTCAAGAATTTGGTAGAGAGAAACACTAAACTATTTCATGATGGCTAGGCTATCAACAGGCTTTGTACAGAGTCTTCTGTCCCAAATTCTCATGGCATATCCAGCCAATATATGACTACTACACTCATCACTTCCTCCTCCAAAGATAGCATTAATTCTTTCAAAAGAACTTATCAAAATTAACCTCTGTAGTACTTCACCTTAAACTTTAGGTCTTTGAGAGCATCAATCATTTTTGCACTATCAGCAAATCTACCAAGAATTTCATTGGATTTGACAGGGTCATCCCATAGATTGCACTCACGCATCATTTCTTCCTGTCTTATTTGTCTCGCTTCTTCAAGTTCTAGTGCTGTTGGAGCTGACATCTCAGCACGGAGAACAGCATCTTCAATCTTCTTTTTCAATGAAAAAAAGCCTAAATAAATTCCTCAAAATTTCCAACCCAGATTAGAAGTGTAAAGCCAGTATGTACGAATGTACAAAAATGTAACCATTGTCATAGATTAGTAATACATGCTTGTACTTTGTATATTCTTCTGTTATAAGAAACCACACAGAAATGAGTAACCATTATAAGTTAAGGTCATTGAATAATAAAGTGGCACATGTGCCGCAGCAACCTGCTATCAAGGACCCTTATCAGTTTCCTCTGTGTTAACATTAACGCTATTCACAACAAAAAGGAGGAAAAGTTTAACCTGAATTTCCATATCAAAGAGCTAAGCTAAGCTACCAATACCATGTTATAAGAAATAAGTTTAACCTGAATTTCCATAGCATGCTCGAGATTGCTAATTAAAATGAATTAAAACTACAGCCTCACGCATTACATTCATTTTGGAAAATTCTTCAGATTATCAAGAACAATAAACCAGTGAAGTCATTTCATAAGCAATTTCAGCAAATTACACAACCTATTTATAAATTTTTATCTAAAAATACTCTCCCTTTTGTTCTAGACAAAATTAAATCTGCAAATTTTACTTGCAAAACAGAAGAAATTCTAAATTAGTCACGTATCCCATTTGCAATTTTTATCAACCAAAGAAACTTCAGAAAAATCCCAAGTTAATATTGAACATAAGAAGTAAATAAAAAATAAAGGAACGAACCAGTTGGAGAGAAAACTGAGTGAGAATCAAAGTCAAACAGTTCGTATGCTAGCAAGCAATTGGCCATATACCCATTTCAAATCCGAACTCTCACCCTGTGATTTCAGGGTTCCAACCCATTTACAATTACAACTTGTAAATCCCATAAAAGGAAACAAGTGAAGTACTTATAAACGCATACAGAGAAAGGTGAAAGAGAGAAAAAGGAGACGAACCCAGTTGTTTGTAGACTTTGTTTTCGTCATCCAAAGAATGAGAAGCGCGAATTCTCGAGTAAAAAAGAAGCTTATTATTAGTATTATTTCTTGTAGAAGAAGATTGCCATTTTAGGGAGAAAGTTAAAGCTCCTCTACTTACAAATGCAGATTCTGCCGCCATTTTTTATTTTTTGGTTTAGCGCACAAACAAATGAGAAAGAAAAGAGTGTTCAAGAAATAGAATGATAGTTGGTGTGTGGTCAGTAGTGTATGTGGTTTATGGCCCATTGCCCCATATACATATTCCTCTGGCTTAGGCTTTCCCTGTTTGGGAGGTTTGTCTTCTCCCATTCGTGGCCGGTGCTTATCCTCTAATTCTCCCTCTCTGGTAATTTGCTTACGAGTCCTTTAGGTTGCTGCTAATTTTCTGTGTATTTTTATTTTTTTTAAGATTACTTATCATCATATTTTTTTTTAAATTATATTAAATGATATCTGTAATTTTAAAATTATATTAAATAATTTTTATATTTTAGTTCGATTAGATGACGAAACCCTTTTATTTAATTTTTTCATTTTTCAAAATAAAAAATTTTAATTTTAATTAAAATATTTATTATAATACCTAAAATATATCTTATCCTTTCATCCATCCTTTTATCCATCATCCATAATCCTTCCTCACAAACCAGCATTTGTAAATTTTGTTTTTTGTTTTTGTTCTCTGTTTCTACAATTGAATGGTTCAGTGACCGAAAATGAGCAGTATAGTGAAGATTTTCCCTTCCTCCTCTTCCCTTCTCATCCGCTTAACCCCAATCGAAACTCCAAATAGCCTGGGTATTGCATCTTCTTCAGTTGTCGCCGTCGGGACCGTGGCACTGCCGCTAATGGTGATTTCCTCCCTTTGCGTCATCACCTTCGTTGCCGGCAGAATCGGAGTAGTACAGCTTGTCCGCAGAATTGGAGTAGCAACTGGTGTCGCCGCAGGCGAGAATTTGATGAAATTACCTGTTCATCGCCTGAATTTGTCGGAGAAACCGTACGCGCCACTGCCTACTATAATCTCTCCCACAATTAGTCACAGTGTCTAACAATTAGACTACACATCACTCCTTACAATACCCTTAATCTGCTCCAAACAAATAGCAAAAAAATAAATTCACTAGTTACAGCACCAGAAAATTCGAACAAAACGCATTTACTATTCTAATCCATTGATACATTTCTTGTATAATAAACCCAAAATGCTAAATTATTCTTACCCAGTTCAATCTTGCATTCCTTTGACAAGGAGCTCGCTGATCAATCCCGAAGGCGGGATGAATCTTGAAATTTTAAGAAGGGAAAATTTTATATCAAAATAAATTAATATCATTATTTATATAATAAATATAAATTAAATTAAGAATTGATATATAAAATAATAGAAAAATAAATATAATTATATTATTTAAAAAATAATTATTTTATAATTTATATTTTTATTTATTTATTAAATATTAATCTGAAAATTTCTATCAATTTAATTTTGAATTATATGATATAATTTTTAAAAATATTAACTTGAAAATTAAAACTAAAATTTTAATATTATGTAAATAAATAATTCTCTAGTTGATTAAAATTTTATTGTTATTCTAATAAAATTTATAATTTATAATTAAATTATTAAATTAATATTAATATTATAATTTAATAAAATTATAAATTTATATTGTAAGATTTATTTTATAAGTAAAAAAATTTAAATTTGATTATGATTAAAATAAAAAATTTAAGTATAAATAGAGGATATTTTAATTTTTTTATAAAATTTTAATGGTAAAATAGACGAAATGATTAATTATATTAAAGAAATAAAAATATATGAATTAATTAGTAAATTTTTTAAAAAATAAAATTAAAATATTAATTATATTAATTTTTATGGATTAAAATGTAATTTATCAAAAAAATACAAAAAAAAAAAAATCAAAATTCGAGTGGGGCACTTGCCCAAGAAAGAATCCGTCTCTGGGTGGATCTGGTTGTGCCAGAGAGTGAGAGAGGAGCGAAAGCTTTAGAGGCTGAGTCAATGCGTAAATCGATGTGAGTGAGTTTATATAATTAGCGAGGGATGAGTAAGTCCATTGAGAGGGCTGATGAGAGAAAATGAGCATTTACATAGTTTGCATTTTAATTCACTGAGAATGGAGGATAAGACTATGGTTAATATGTCGATTCCCATTGTTTTGGCGATTGATGACGAGACCAAGAAGAGCATTAGGTCGTCGAAGAATGCTGGGTTGATTGCTCTTGATGGGGATTTAATTGGCATTTTGAGAAAGTTAATTGTTTAATCTCTCAGTCTTTTGATGTTAATTTTTTATTGCAGAGGATTGGGACAAGATTTATATTTTTGTTAAAAGTATAATTTAAATTACGTAAAATAAATCGGTTCAATTTCTATATTTAATTTGATTTTTAGTTTAATTAAGAATTTGGTCCGTTAATTTTGCTGACAGTGTTAATTATGAAACCCATTCATATTTTTTAATTAATAAAAAATATTAAATTAATAAAATTATATTTTTAATTAAAAAAAATTAAAATTCAAAAAATAATTTGTATTAAAAAAATTAAGGAGAAATAATTTAATTTCTTCTTAAATTATTTTTTAAAACAAAATTATCAAAAAATATGAAAATGAATTTTTTAATACTAAAAAATATTTTTTAAAGTAAAAATATGATGTAATTAATTAAAAATAAATGATAATGTTATTTTTATATTTTTATTGCCCTTATTGATAATATATTGTTTTAATTTTAATATTTTTTAATTTATCCTATTTTTCTTTAAAAAATATTTTTTAGTGTTAAAAAATTATTTTCATATTTTTTGATAACTTTAAAAATAAAAAATAAGCCAAAATAATTTTTTTATTTTAAAAAATAATTTAAGAAGAAATTAATATTTCTTCTTAAATTTTATAATACAAATCGTTTTCTAAGTTTTTTTTTTTTTAATTTTAATATTTCTTTAATTAAAAATATAATTTTATTAATTTAATATTTTTATTAATTAAAAAAATATAAATGAGTCACACACCATTAATATAATTAACGAACAAATCTTTTAATTGAACCAAAAATTAAATTAAAGAAAAAAATTAAATCGATTTATTTTACGTAATTTAAATTGAGTTTTTGATAAAAATATAAATTCTAATTTAGATACTTTCCTAGAGGATTGAATGAAATTAAACAAAAACTCAGAAATTTAAATTTCATCTCTGAATTCATTGAGAAATTTAAACTTTATAGTATTAAGAATTTGTATTTATTGAGCACTTTTGATTTTTTAAATGATTTTAAATTGCCCTGTTTTCTTGTTTAAAATTGAGAATTATTATTTATTATTTATTTTATTTCAAACTGTAGATAGAGAATGGAAGCGGGAAATAGGGATGATAGTAGTGGTGGTGATATGTCGTGGGCAAGGAAGTAAGTAAAATTAAAATAGTGGTAAGTGAATCAAAATGAAAATGAAAATAACGTGTATTATAAATTTTTTATATTAATTTAATAGATAGTGTAATAAAAATATTTTATTTTTGAATTAATAATTATTTAATATAATTTTAAAAATATAGGGATCATTTAATATAATTTAAAAAAATCTCAAAATCTCAAAATAATTAATTTTTTTAGGTAAATTTGTTTACTTGAACAGTTGTTGAAATGAATAAATTTCATAAAATAATAAAAAAATATTAAGAATAAAAATATTATTTTTTCATCTTTTATTTATATTATTTCTCTTTTTTTTTTCCTTTTCTCATCTCTTTAAGGATGGAAGTCAAACTGATCAAACCGATTAAATTAAATTAAATTAATCAAATCAAATCGAAAATAATGATTTAATAATTTATTTAATTTAAAAAATAAAGCAAATTAAAAATTTGATTTGATTTATAATTTGAATATTTTTTTTTTTTAGTTCAAACTAAACCGAACCAAAATTATATATATATATCTTTTACTATTATTACAATCAAATATATTTGGTTTTATTTTATATATAACCACATATTTTTTTAACTTAATATTAATTTAAAATTTAAAAAATGTCCATTCGTGAAACTTAACGAAAAATAAATAAAAAAAAAAGTATAATTCTTGAAAAAAAAAATATAAGTTTTGAGTGTTAATTAATAAAATAGACAAATTTTATATTTTACAATATTAAATTATTTTTGAAATTTTTTTATTACCTATACTCTATTTATGTTTTTTTCCTAAATTTATAATAAAATAATGACGAGTTATAAAAAAAAATATCTTTGATTTGAAATCGACAAACCAAAAAGTATTCAAACTTAATCAAATCAAACCAAATTAATAGTTTGACTATATGATGATTTGGTTTAGTTTGAAAATTTTCAAACAAAAAAGATTTATTCGATTTGATAATAACTGATCAAACCGAACTAATCCCACCTCTACCTCTCTCTAACTCTCTTTCTCCTCCTCTTCTTTTTTCTATTCAATGTTTTCAGAACTGGATTAGTTAAAAAATCGGTAAAAGTAGAGAGTCAGAGATCGGACTGGAATCGAATCGATTAAATAAAAAAAAATTGGTATACATATATATGTACATATAATTTGACATTTACTATATATATAATAAAAATAAATATAATACAATTATGGGTAAATTAATAATCTATATAAGGTTTATTAAAATTCTCTTAATTTTTTTTAACTCAAAACGACGCCATTTTGACTTGATAAAAACGACATCATTTTTATAAAAAATTAAAAAAATAAAAAAAAAAATTGACATGCCCGAACCAAAAAAATTAATCCGATTTGACTGATTTATCGGTTAACTGACTGATTCACCGATTTTTTATTCGGTTCTTCGGAAAGGATAAAAAGAAGCTAATAAGCCCAATTTTTTATTCGATTCTTAATTTTTTAAATTTAACCGACCGATTCAGTCCAATTTTAATAGCCATGCTTCTATGTCTCTCATCTATCTCGCTTTCTATGACACACACTCTCTATCCTTTTATAATTCTCTCTCTCTCTCTCTAACATTTTTCTCTTTTTACTTTTTTTTTTATTAATTTTTCTTCAAATTAATTTTTTATTATATTTATAAATTAAATATTAATTGTAAATATAATTTTTTTTTAGTTGTTCTATTTTTTCTAATTATATATATTATATTGAGAGGATTTTAGAAAATAAGAAAAAAAAAACTTAATTATAAATTTGTCTTTTCAAATATGAGAATTTATTTATAAATAAATTTCACTTGAAAATATGAAATGAATTTCATATTTATAGTTGATTTGTTTCATAGTAAAATACTCGAATCCCCTAATTGAAACATTGAAATTTTATATATTTTTATATTATATAAAATACTGTATTAATTTTAGCTCCATTACGGTTTGAAAAATGTGCAAATTAAACTAAATCAACTATAATAAAACGGTTTGATTCAATTTGTAGTTTGATCAATTTAGTTGCATCAAAAAATAAAATTATATACAATTCTTATTGATAATAGAAAAAAAATTAACTTGATGGACAGCAATGCTTGGAAGAATAAAAAATGCAATGAATGATAGTAAAGAATAAAACTAAAATTAATTGATTAACATGACAGAAAGTAAAATAGTCACATAATACAAATAGTTATAGTAGTAAAGAATAGAAAATGGATCTATTATCAAGAATAAAAAACAATATGAAAAGTGAAAATTAGGGAAGGTACAAAATTACATGTATATTTTGTTCAATAAGTAATCCAAACCGTTATATATATTTAAACGGTTTTAAACAGTTTTAATTATTTTTAAATCAAACCAAATTATTAATTTTTTTTTTAAAAAAAGATTAAAACATAACAAACCACTTAAAAGACTAAAACAAATCAAATCACTTAATACATTTTAATCTAGTTTGGTTTGAGGATTCAAACCAAATAATGAACACACTATCCCCAACCACATCAAGTAATTTTTGTTTCCTGCACCTTTTAACTGATATAACAGAATTACAGTCTAAAATAATAATTACGGAATCCTTTCAACATTGTAAGAAATTTAAAGCACTATTATTGGTTGAAATATGCACAACCAACGTTTCAATCTACTTTTATATATGAACCACAATTTTCCCTAAAAGAAAAAGATTAGTAGACAAACTAAGACGAGATCAAACTGAAAATTTTAGCAGGTATTAAACGTAAGGATACACTTCTCACCAAAATTTATGGATTTTGATAATCTTTTTTGGATTGAATGGGACTTCCATGGATAAATATTGACATTTTCTTTTGCCTACATTATATTTTTCTTTCCACACAAACTAAAGGCAAGAAAAGAAAACGGAGAGAAAACGAATTTACATTCTTCTACTGATCCTAACCTCACCACAAGAAATAGTCTCCTCACAAGGACTCCGCAAATTGAAGTGCCTGCAAATCAAGCTCTTGTGTCATGATGCAGTTCATCAACCAGTCACTGCTGAAAGTCCGTATTCCTTTCTTTGCAGCTGATAATGCTTCTTCCATGTCTTCTTCACAAGCAACAAAGATTGTGTTTGATGCTTCATTCACTTTGTCAAGTCCAGAAATAATCTGTATTTAGGTTGTAGTGATTAGCAGGTGCAAGTAAGATGCTAATTAAGAGACAAAGTCTAATCTAATACAAAGTTTGATAAATATTCCACTAAAACAAAATGTAGGGAAAGTTGCATTACTTTGAATAAATTATTATAACACCCTTGAGGTTTACCATAATTAGTACATTGGTCCTGTTCTTTTAAAATTAATATTTTTAACCATTGAGATTTTTCAGTGACCCAACACTTAAGACCTT
This sequence comes from Aleurites moluccanus, assembly GCA_948193065.1. Taxonomy (NCBI): domain Eukaryota; kingdom Viridiplantae; phylum Streptophyta; class Magnoliopsida; order Malpighiales; family Euphorbiaceae; genus Aleurites; species Aleurites moluccanus. Next base: position 99,313 of record CANXYC010940489.1, read on the forward strand.
AATATTTTAGCTATTATAACACTTCTACAAATGAACTTTTAAAATATGATGAACTTTAACCTCGGAGTTATATTATAAAACACTTTTGAATTCTTCAGAATCTTACACGTCTCACTGGAAGTAGTTTAGAAGCTAAAGTGCAAATTTTAAAATAGCAGGGACTAAATTGCTAATTATGGGCAAACCTCAAAATTATCCTAAAAATTTATCTTACCGTTTTTTATTTTGCATAATGATTTGGCTTTCCCAGAGTATCATCTCATCAAAAATTTAAAAACAACTATTAGTTTTGACTATTCACATATCATGCTTTCTTTAGTTTGTTTTATATCCTTCGAATCCTAGCCCAGTTTAGCGTTGAGGAGGAACCAAAGGTGAAAAAAGCTTTCATTCTTAGCTTTTTGAATGGAAGCTTTTTCAACCCACGGTGCTTAGGTTCCTCGGCTTGCGCACATGGAAGCCCCACCTCAATGCCAAAACTCCCTTTAACTCATGAAAGCAAAAATAGAGCAAAAGACAGCGCCAAACAGTAGAAGAATAAAAATGAGCAATTATTCAACAAAGCTTCTATATACAAATCTATCATTCACAACTGTGCTCTGCCTTTTTTCAGAGTATACAAGAATATAAGAACTTACATTCCCACCAGCAGACCTGACAATGGCTGATAGAGTTTCAACTGGAGGCTGGACATGAGAGGCTATGCATATGTTGTACCCTCTAAGCAGAGCTCTAGGTCGGGCTTTTGCTCTGAAAACTGCATCTTTTAACTCAGTTCTGTACTTGAGCATGTACTCCTTATCATGCAATATATAAGGCGATTCATCTGTACGTTTGATGGGTTAAAAAGATATAAAAGGAACGATGATTGAAAATTAGATCATTATTTTACCTATAAATATGCCTTTCCGGAAGCTTTCTTTTAACCAACTTGATGAGACTATCCAAGCACTGTTTTTAGATAAGAGGGCATCACAAACATTCATGTCAGTGTTATTAATTTGAATATAAGTGTAAAAATGTATTTACCTTAAAGCATTTTCATGAACCAATAAAAAATAAAAAAAATCTTACACAACTCCCTTAAAAATCCAATACTTGTACCCTTTTTGTACCTCTAGCCACTTCTAATTTTGACAGAACAGGTCATGACCTTTCATTAGTAATACAATTATGGTAGGAGTCAACCTCAAAGAAGCATTCCCTCTGTTTCCAGTAAATTCAAACTCAAGTTCTTTTAGAATTCAAAATACTCTCTTTTCCATGAAAATCTATAGAAGTTAAACCTGTTGCTAGTCTATGTGCCCGTTTGGCACAGTTTATGGAAAGGAAAAAGCAGCTTTTTTGGGTGAGAAGTTGATTTTGATTCAGTTTATAGTATTTGGTAAATATCAAAATTAATAAAAGCAATTATCTAAATAGCTAAAATTCAGCTATTTGGATAAGTTAGAAATTTGAGCTTTTTAGGAAAGCTGAATTTTAGATTAAACGCGTAACTAATTTTAAAAAATTAAGACAAAAATACCCTTATAAGTTTATAAACACAAACATATAGCTAATTACTTTTAGAAATATCACTTTTAGAAAAATAACTTTTCTCCATATGAAAAACTATTTTCATAAGCTGTGTCAAACTGGACCTATACATATTACTTACTAGAATAGTGGAATTTCGTAATTTGTGTTTGATAATGAGGTCTCACTAGAAACAATAACATACCAAACAATGAATGAGCATAAGTATGCAGCTCAAGTGATAATTGAATTACTAATAAAATTTCCTGACTATTCTCCTTACCTTGAAATGTTTGGCTTAAAATGCAAAGAATCAAAAGCTTTGAATTTGCAAGTATTTTGCCTAGTACAATGTTCCCATGAAAAGAAAAATAATTGCAGCTGGAAATGCTTAAACTGTGAATTTGAAAGAATGAAGTGAATTTTGACAGCTATGAACTTCAGTTTGCATTACTCTTTTTTGGATAAAATAAGGAAAGATCATGAATGGTTATGAATTAAAAATGCACCCTTCACATCTCCATGACATATTCAGATTGCAGGAATATCCAATTAGAAGCATACTATATAAACTATGCTTTACAAGCAGATGATAATGAATGGCTCAAAGTTATGAGGATCAGATAAAGACCAACCCTGAACAGAGAGCAGTGCAGAAATTCAGAGTTTTCCTGACTTTTCCTGTGACTACATGAGTGCTTATGGTTCCATCAGGAGTAACACCACCACCAAGGATTTCAATTACCTACATAGAAAAGATTAATTCTTAATGAATCAGACAAATAGAAGAATAATCCATATAATCCAGACAATATCAAACAAAAGGAATGAACATTAAAGCAGAAACAATAATTTTCAATCAAATGCATAAGCCTGCAAAAGGATAGGAAAAAGACTGCTGCCCTACTTAATAGTTATCACAAATAAATAAAACAATGGTGTTCCAAGAGAGCTGTCTGAGCCTAGCTGCCCTTGGTCTATGCATGGTCAACACACTACAAACTATCTACAAAATTCATTCTTATTTTCTACTACTTTTTTGAGCAGTGCATCGGTTTCATAAAGTGTATGACTGCACCATCTTGTGGACTTATAATGAACATGAGCAAGCAATATAATACTTGCAAAAGTTCCTTCCGCAAAAAAAGTCAGTCAAAGCATGGCAGCTAGTGCAAAGGCTTTAAAATATGGACACCATAGAACCCTTAGTATACACTTTGAACATGGGCCAGTACACCTTACAAAATGAAATTTTTTTTTCTCCTTTAGATGATACTTGATAGTGAATCCACTTTCTCTTTTATCAAATTTCAATATGCTTTTCAGGGAAACATGTTAGAAATGTAAATGCCCCAATTATGATCTTTCTTAACAAGCCTCTACACATAACTGAAGCCCATAAATCATCTTCATTCCTACTGAATCCAAATAACAATAGTATCATTTAGCTACCTCTCAATCTATTCACACGTGCATAATTATGCATACATGCTGCCTACGATCAAGGGTTTTTATCCTCTTGTATGAGAAGAAAATATAATTCTTGGAAAAGAAGTGCCCATCAGAGGACAACTTTTGAATGTTCACAGTAATAGGAAGAATTTCCCATAAAGCCATAAAATAGAAATGAAAACATGGCTACATCTGATCTGATTAATATTTCAAATCATCCATATGCACTATACTATCACAATTTTCAAAGGGAGTAGCAAAAAGTAATAAACCATGAAATAGCCATTGCAGCAATTTGTGATTTGTCTTAAATTGGAATAAATAAATTGGAGATACCTTTGTAAGATGCGTTTTCTTATTATCATCAGCAATATTCATCAACATGATTCTGATGCTTTCTCCCTTGGACAAGAATTCTTTGCTGACCAGAGCTTTTGGTGCCATGTCAATTAATCTACCTTCTTTGGCGTTATTTTCCATGGAATTACAAGTCGAAGGTTCTTTGAGTGTAACTCCCACAAAAGAGTTACTTTTTGACATGTCCAAGGAGCATTTGTTGAAGAAAGGATCAATTCTATCACTTCCTGAATCTAAGCCCACAATAGATTCTGTTTCACAATCAATTTGATGGCTTCCCTTCACTTTTTTTGACTTCAGTGAAGACAGTGAAGCTTCCCAAGCCCTTCTCTTTGTACCTTGTGTATAACAAGAACACCATTTGACATCAACATCAACTCCAATCTTTTCCAATTCTGCACCAGTTGTCATCTTGCTGCATTCTTGTCCTTCAATAGGTGCTAGTTTTTCACGATCCCAGTTCCAAGAAAACCCTGCTTAAAACAACCAAAACAATTGAGGGCTGTAACAACCCGAGAAAAATTGCTTGCAAAGACAGATAAAAAAAAAAAAAATCTAGCACCTGAATACCAGCTAAAATGGATTGTTAAAGTTTAACAGCATTTAAGTGGGATGATCCCAGATATAGAAATGTCTATAAGATCAATGTGATATTTCAACATATATGATGATCCTTTCATTTTCCAGCATCGGTCTAATATGGAAATCCTTCTAAATTCCATTCAAAGTGAATAATGCATCAATACTATGAATCTAATGGAAAAGTTTTATAGGACTACAAATTATCAAAGTTCTAAACTAAATTTATCTTACCACCTAAATTGGTATGTTCTCCAGAAAATCCCTCTCTTATCAGTCCTTCAGGATGAAAACCTTTTCTGGAAATTGTTTTATTTTCTGAGTTCAAAGTATTGTAACTTTCTCCAGGCTGAATAGACACATCAACAGCCGATGAAGATTTCTTATGAGCCATTAGTGGAAAATTGAACTTCAATGGTTCTTCATAGTTAGCTAAAGTGTCCTCATTAAGATGAGAAACCATTAGGATTGAACCACCGGGAAAGCATAATGCTCTACGGATATCGCCCTTAATGGGCAGCCTGCGAGCTTTACCTTTCCTGTCCACCTCTGCTATCGACCCAAAACCCTGTATTTGTTAAAGTCAAACATTAAAAATAAAGCAGCAAATTATTGCGTAAAAGTGGGAAAACACTATCATTTCACAGCCTGAAATTTGAATTATGGAAAACTTCCCTATAAAATGTTATGTGAAGGAAAGACCACTAGGATTGTTTTGGCCTTTGAGAAACACATTTACTAAAACTAATCAGCAAGTTGTAATATATCTTTTTTGGTTTACAAGGGGAGGGGACTCAAACCTGAGACCTTGCTCAAGTTAAGATATGTACCTACTGGTAGTCTAAGTCTATGGGTGCAACAAGTTGTAATATATCACACTTCTGTCTTAAGTTTTCCATGCATTACCTGTTTAAGCCAAAAACCCTCAGATTCCTTATCTCCCCAACAATATATAGCACGAACACCAACACTCCAAAGTCTCTTCCTCAACTCCATGTACAAGATGCAACCAAAACCCTGGAAGTAACAAAGATATTGCAATTAAGTCAAGGAGGATTCTAAGTAAAAAAGGAAAAAAAATACAAATGGAGTATGTCCCGGTCCTGCTGCACATGGCTTCATGTATATGTAGTGAACAAGTATAGTAAGAGAAAGAAATTATAAAATCAGAATAATTATGATTTACTCTAACTCTATGTTCAGTATGCTATAAGTACAATGAAGCAAGTAATAATTTGTTCATAGGTCTTGCAACAAAGGAAGATTACAAATCAAGAAGTGCTATGACTAAAATCATTTATGTAAAATTTCCTTTCTAATAAGGTTTTTTATCTTCCCATATAATATAAGTGATCTGCATTATATTATATGACAGAACCAAGCAAAACTGCATTGGGCCACGGAAAAAGCTTGAAAGGTATTCTGCATTACATAATTCTGAATTTCCGATCAGTACAGTTGTATGATTTTAATGGAATATAGTTTCATTCCAGATGATGAGAACAAAAGCAACTCTGAGGACATCGAGCCAAGATAAGCAATAAAATGGTATCCAATACAAATAGCATTTAGACAATAAACCTTGTGTTGGTATATTGAACTAACAGCAGCAAGAGGAATCTCAGCATACTGCGTATCAGCAGGGACTATTTGATATGTAATTGCAGCTATAATCTGCAAAAACAATGTAAAGAATACAGTTACAAAGCATTAGTGAAGAAATAACTAATAAAATTTCTTCACTGAAGGAAATTATGCATTAGTCACAGGAAACAAGCACCCATTTTGTACAGATTTCAGCATGTGCTTAGATCCAAAAACAAAATTATGTGAGTGAGGGATAAGACATAAGGGGCAGAACAGCAGGAACCCTGCATGCCACTAATATCCCGTAGCAGAACATCTACTAGTTAAGTACTCGATTTTTTTTGGCATTGTAAGTAGCTATGAAGTTTGCACCTATGTTAACACATTATAGAAACTATATATATGAATATGATTAATAACAATGTTAAAAGGGTATAATGCTGCTCAAAATACAAAGCTGTTCAGTGCACAGCTTCCTGAGGCACACAACTTAATTTCAAAGTTTCATATGAAAAAAAATAATAATAATAACCCAGGAAAGTGCTTGAAACTATACAACATGATAAAAGGAAAAAGCAAGCTTACCTCTCCAGAACCTTCAGCAGACTTGGATATCAAAAGAAGCGAGCAGTATTTCCTGCAAATTAACAAGTACATGATCAAAAGTCACAGTTAATAAGTAGAATAATGAGCATTGTAGCCTGTGTGCCACAGAGCTCTCAGCAAACACGATACAAGTAAACTTACAGAAGGCACACAAAGTGAAAAAATAGAAGTTTTCTGACAGGGACAGAACAATTATATGGCCTAGGTGGGCCAGAGACACCCGGACGAAAAAAAATCTTATTAATTTATAGAAATTTTTTTATTTAGTCCATTTAAATGCAGTTTTTACACAATTAATTCTCAACCTATCCAAAATTAATTAAAAATATTATTAGTCTATAAAAAAATTTTATTTGGTTTATTGAAGCCTAACTTTCTAGACAATATTAATTTTCGGCCCATCCAACATTGATTTCCTGGTTTTGTCCCTGTTTTCTGTCACTAATAGCAAGTGATGAGGCTTACAATGTAAACTTTCAGCGAGAAATATAAACAAAATCTTCATTTCTCCATGCTTCATGATCTAAGTAATGAATAGGGAGTAAAGAAGAATACTCTGAAACAGGTATGGGTATGAAGCCATGTAGTGAGAAACTGAGAATAGAGAAAGTGAAAGCATTTTATACCCATTTGAGACACATTTTTCTAGAAACATCGATTGCTTTCCAGTATTTGCAGCATAACTCATTGTAGGTAGTTCTCTTGAGTATATCTTTAATACCTCCTGTAGAATCCATATATGTGAAAAATCAGGGGAAATATAATGGTCTAAAGAATATCATTACATACATAATATATCAAAATAGATAAAAAGATGTCGAAAGTGAGATCGTGTACCTGAAGATAAGATTTGCTACAGCTATTAGAGTCTTTCGAATTTACAACGACAAACATATAGTCATCCCCAAAAGCGGAAGTTCTCCCTGATTCCATATATCAGAATACAAAATTAACTAAAAATGCATAAAGCTTTTCTACATTAGTCTCGAATAGTTTCTCATAACTTAATTGGCAAACTTACCTTCTAATTCAACTTTAGATTGGCAAATATCATCACTACTTCTGTTAAGCTCTTCCCTCACTGTCCCAATGAGTAAAATTCAATATACTGTGCAATATGTCTATACTAATGAATAAAGAGGAAATTATATGAATTACATTTTGGCTTTTATATCTATATTTCTACAAGGCCCACATCATTATCAGATACTCATCAATTCAAAATGTGAATTGCTAACAGTTTAGCGATTATACATTTTTTTTTTATATGAACACACAAATATCTGCATTATCTTTACATTTCCTTCATTTTCTGACAATGGAAACAAATATATATAGAAAAATCGATCCAGTAATTTACCGTTGATGACTATCATTGAAGTTATTTCAAAGTTTGTTTAAACTAATAAAAATGAAATTCTAGCATTGATAAAGTTATTACACTCAATGGTGTTTCACTTTCATTCATTTTCTTGGCTTCCAAACAAACAAATCGAAGAAGAAATACCTGAAATTGTGATTTTTGAGTTTTTGGTGACAGAAATTTGGAGGCGGTTAGGGTCTGATTTGGAAGTGAATTTGTCGGCTTCAACAATGACCTCGCAATTACCTGTAAAAACAAAAATAATTAGAGAAAAGAGGATTTTATTTCTGGATTTTATCGATTCCATTCATTACCGATTGAGATTGGAGACGAAGACGGTAAGGTCTTTTTTGGCGCCATGGTTTCAGTTTTGGAAGTGAAAAGAGCTGAAAAGTGAACATATACTTAAAAGAAGCGGGAAGAAGGGCGTTTTTGTAATTTTCCAAATGATAAATTTAACTATGATTTATTTATTTATTTTCTTTTTCAAATTTTGATTCAAATAAGCCTAACATGAGTGTATAATTAAAGTACAGTGGATTTTGATAATCTATAATTACCTTATAACTCTCACCGTTTTTTTTTTTTAATTTATTGTTTAAGATTTTACATATTTATTAATTAAATTTAAAATGACTTATTTAATTTTATTTTAAATTTTATGTATTTTAATTAAATATTATAAAAATAAAATAATAAATATTACTTTAAAATTTAAAATGATAATTTAAAAATTATAAATAGATGAATTTTTAAAATGATAAATAAATAAATAAAAATTGATAAATAAAAAAAAAACGAAAGGAGTATTTTTTATTTAATGAAAAATCATTTCTCAGTTACAAAAAGTTAAAATTAAACATTTATTCCCATTTTCATGATAATTTTAAGAGATTAAATTCCAAAACTTTAATCTTTAGTCTTTAATTTCTAACTTAATAAATTTAATTATGGTCACTAATTTAGAAAAGTTGTCAGTGTTCACTTTACTGATAAATGGTGTAAAACTGTAAACAGACTACAAGTGCTGGTCCTACTGGATGGAAAATGAAAATAATATAAAATTGGAGTATATATGTACAAAATTCATTTCAAGATCCTTAGGAAAAGATTTCTAACCTTCGAATCTGACTGGTAAGACCAAACCACATAGGCGCATATATATAATTTTACAAGAAATTTCTTGGCTTGGCTCTCTCTGAGTTCAAGTGGATTTAGCAATTATTACTTTTACAACTGATCATGTATATATAAAGGTCACCATTTATCAGAATTTAGATAGTACCACTCCCTTTTATAGCGTTTCAGAGGAATATAAAAGTCATCACTTATCAGAATTCGGATAATACCACTCTCTTTGATGGTATTTCATAGAAGATACTGTGACTATATTTCTTCTTCACCCATAATTTGAGTGTTTTATTTATTTTCAAATCTAATATGGCCTTCCACATACAAATTATGTGCTATGAGAACATATGGTTTCTGTTTGTTAATTATAATATTCTCATTTTCTACTCATATCTATTAATACAAGTTTTTATTAAAAAAAAAAAATAATAATTATCAACACCCACAGTTGTTCAACATACTCATGCCACCATATCACCAATTCATCTTCTTTTAATTGATATGTATGGAAGCTCCTCCAAGAAATACCTGCAGACCATAAAGAACAGCCTGTGTTGCTTCTGCAATTTCAATTCAGCATCAAAATATGCTGTCATCGGTTTAACACTTGAACCCATCACCCCAGCAGACACCAACTAATTAATACCTGTATGGTTTCCAATCCCCCTAATCCAAACCACTTTATCCTACTCCCGTCTTAAGTAACACCTGTAATCTGAGAGTCAGCAATTTTAACTGTTCCTGAAATTTCTCAAATCAAACATCATCTCTGAGAAGCCTTCCATTCTCTATTGAAGTTTTTAGTATCGACTACAGAGGGCAAAGCTACTATTCACTTACTGCTATACCAAACTTGCAAGTGCAAAAAATTAAATATGCACCCACAGCTAAGTTAAAAAACTAGATAGACAACATGCAACTTGAAGCTGTGGAAGTACATAGCAAAATATTAACTAGATAGACAACATGCAACTTGAAGCTGTGCAAGTATATAGCAAAATATTATGTTATATTTGTCTCTCTAATCGGAAATATAATGCCCCACTAATACACATCTTCTCTAACAAAGTAAGTGGTGTTAACAGCAATATCATGAGCCTGTGCATCTTGTAGAAAACCCATCAATGAAACCAAAATCATTACTTTAAGACCAAAGATTAATAGTACATAATGCCATGAGCCAAGCTACATGAATTAAAAGAGAAAATGAGCTCAATGCTATTACAAGCCCTACCAAAAGTATTTGCAAATAAACAACATAGTAAAACTTCAAGAGATGGTTGATATGGGATCAGAACATCCTGAATATTTCATAAAGCAAAACCAAGGGTTAGCATATCACCGCTTCCTCTTCTTATTTTCTCGCATGCCACCTTTGTTGAACCCTCTCAAATTGTCAGTGGTATCAGCTGTATTCTGCTTCTTCAAAGATTTCCTTCCCCCATATCCAAATTTGGAATCCCTTGCTTCCCTTTTCATTTTTTTCTTCACCACCCTATTTTTGCCTCCCTGTTTCCAACCTTGTTTGGCTTTCCCCCCAGACCTATCTCCTGGAGACACCCATTCTCTCTTCTTGTTTGACCTTTCAAATGGCTTTCCATCCTCCAAGGAAAATTTCATTTCACCATCTTTGTCGCCCCCAGCAAACCCGCTTTGCTGCCTTTGTTTCCTCCACTTCTTAACTGATTCTATGTCCATTTTTTTCTGCATAGCTCTTTCTTTCAATTTTTGTGCCTGAACCTCTTTAGCAAGTCTCTTGGCTTCTCTAGCCTTCTTTCTTTCCTCAGCCTCCTCAATGTTTTTCTTCTCAGCCAAAAGTCGACCCTTTACTTTCTGCATGTGAGCATCTGATTTCACCATCTCAGCATAATAATCAGGAGGCCTGAGAAAAGGGAGTCCCATTGACTCGAGCTTCTCAAAGGCTTGCCTTGTTCCCCCCAATGCCTGTGTGTAGAAAGATAGCTCTCGTGCTAGGTCATCATTCACATCTACCTCTTGCTCTTGATCAATGTCAAGGGAAAGCTTGTGTATCCACCCCACATTCTCTGGCCAGCTAATATCTTGAAGTTTATCATCGAGACCATCTCTATTATATATGGCATTCTGTGAAGGTTCAGACGACTTCAAATCTTCCTCCTCTGATTCAAACTCAGATTCAGATGCTTCATCAATATCATCCAATTCATCATCTTGCATTCGCTGCTCAATATGTACGATTGAATCTTCATTTGCTTTTCCCATTATACACCTGTCTAAACAAGAAATGTGCAATCCCATTTAGAATGAACAGTAAATCCAGCAAAACCATGCCAATTTGTTCTAACAAACATGCCTAAAATTTCGCAAAACTACCAACGGTAATTACTATATTGCTTCTTTTCTTCCAAGAAAATAATTATAAAAAAAGTCACAAAAGTAGCTCTTTCAAGAAGTTTTACCACCATCATTTCCAAAAGCATTTGACTCACTACAACGTCAAAAACAAAAAGGAAGAGGGAAAATAAAACGTTCTATTAAAGCTGTAAGCATTATAGACCAAATGAACAGAAAACCACCTGAAATAATTAGTATTAGAGGCAAACTCACAGCCTTAGAGTTCCAGTGCCAAGTCCAATATGTATATACAAGCTATTAGCTAAAATAGTAATATAAAAAAATATAAACGTCAAATAATCAATTCAAGATGGAATCAGACTAAAAAGGACAACCCAATGTATTTTGAAAAATTAAATTGCAGTATCTTTAATGAGCCCTGAAGTTGATTTTTCAGCCCACGAGTTTACTTCATTCCTTTTTTTTTTGGGATAATCCAGCTGATGAATTAATAATAAAATTGTAGATTATAACAAAATAAACTAGAGATTTAACTTCTGCAGAAAACGTAATAAACCCCAGTTTCCAAACAAGTAAAAGAGTCAATAACCCTTCTACAAAATTAAACCCAAACACATATCAAAGACCCTTTCAAATCTTAACAATTTTGCAGAAGGCAAAGGCAAAACATATCACAAAAGGCTTTAGTTCAAATCCATATCACAAAAAGCTTCAGTTCATATTCTGTAGACAACTATAGAAGATCTGAATTGGACTGGAAGGCCAGGAAAACACTAAAATACAAAGTTCAGAATACAATTCTATAACAATAAAAACTTGTGACAGCAAGAAATAGATGTCAAACAATTGAAATTTTTAATTGACTCCTGCAAATTACAATGCTTATTCACGCATTTCCAACAAGCTATATAAAACACAATAAATCTATAGAAGAGCTGTAAGCAATTCAGAAGTCCAAAAATAAGGTTTAACCTTGTCTAGAGGATTGAATACAGGCTCAACAAAAAGGAGAAAAAAAAATTAACCAAGGTTGTACATTAATAATTCTTCACAATGAAATTAGAGATTTTGAGGAATGAGAGTAAAAAGGTGACAAATAATACTGAGAGGGCAATGAGTTCTATTTGCAAAAAAAAAAAGAAAAGAGCAAAGGTACAAATAAACCCTAAACTATTTCAATTTTCTCATTTAGGCCCTTTTACTTTTTCTTTTTGGTGCAATTAAAGACCTTTTTTTTTTTTTTTCATTTGACTCAAATAGCCCCATTTTGGATGAAGAGTTAACTCTTCATTAATTTTACATGATTTTAATAGCAAATACTTCAGTTTGATGCCTATTTGTACCTTTGGCAGCTCACTGAAGCAATCCTCAAAACAATCATTCTACATAATTAAAGGTCAAGAAAACCTGAAGAATGATAAAAGAACATAATAACTATTCCTTCAACCATTTGCCAAAGAGCACCCTATTGAGGAACTAAATATGAAATATCTAGACAAGCATCAAATTCCTATCTATAGGAAAGCATTTAACAAATAGATTAAACATCAGAAATGGTATCCACGACAGCTTTTTTTTAAGACATGGAACGCGATTGCTTCCACTATGGTTGTCCTCAAAAGACAAATGATTTGGTTGACAAGAATATGACATATGCAACAAAAGTATTAAATTCAAATAGCAAATCTATTCAAGCATAATCTACAAAACTGTGCCAGTAGATTATGTGCAAGAAAAATTATAAAAAACAAAACAAAAAAAATCCACATGAAACAGAGGAACAATTTCCCTGCTACTCTAACAAATTGCAACTTAAGATCCAGATCAACATAACTCATTATCCAGAAAAGAATCAATTTTAATACAAAACAAAAGACTGAATTTTTAGTGCAGAGGAAACAACAGGCTTTTTGTTTTCTCGGATGAAAGAAGTCAATTTTTGGTGATTGCAATTTTCACAGGAATTAACAAAGAGAATTTCGAAAACTTAACAGAAGCTCTTTGTAAATCAAATCTGGAAGAGAAAACCAGATTTCATTAAGAACAAGCCTCCAATATCTCACATTATCTCACATCAAATAAAAAAAAAAACAAAAAAGAGGAGTTAAAATATACTCGAGTCTTCGAATTGATCTGCAAACCAACCACTCTTATATGTTCTACACAATTTTTTTACTTTCACGGCTGCTGCGTTTTTTCTCCAACCACAAATTAAAAATTAAAAATAAAAAATAAAAACCCTAATAAATCATAGAGCGAGAAAGTAAGAAGAAAGGCTGGGGTTGCGAGATTGGAGAAGCGACTACTGTGTGTTATGTAGAAGAGGGAAGCGGTAGAAAGAAGAAGCTAACCTTTACACTATAAATTCAACACCCAAAACAGATTTTCAATTAAACAAGAATTAATCTTGCAGGGAAACTAATTTTCAGATCTATTATGGAAAGTCAATTGATTGAAAATCTTGAAACTCAGAAGTCAATTCAACTATCAAATTTTACAGATTAAAATTAAGCATTTTGTATTTCAATAAAAAAAAATTCAAACAAGAGAAGGAAACTCACCGATTTAAGGCTTTAACAAAAATTAAAACGGCTTTTTTGAAGCTATGTTACAAAGGAAAAATCTAGGGATGGTTCTTGGCAATGGATGGGCTTTGGTTCCAAATTTCTAGGCTCCAAGAGATTAGAGAAGTAACAACAGACGAGGGTTTTGGGGGTTTTTGATGTCTCTTATTTAACGCTTATGATTAAGAAGAATTACACGATCAAATAGTTATGAGGAGAGTATCAATGGACAGTCAAGATGGGCTTCTCATTAGAGGTAGCCCTAGATCCAATGGTTATAGTTATGCCACATTCATGGTTCATTTATGATTTAAAAACCAATTTGACTTAAATCTAAAGGCTATAAGAGAGAAGACTGATCGAACGGTTGAAATTAAGTTTTTCAAAACTTAAAAGCCTGAGTTGGTGGTTGTTAGCAAGGCGGTGCACGATAAAATCGGGGATCAAAAATCTTTCAGCCCAGCTAAATTTTTGATGATTTTATTTTTAAATTTTCAGTAAAATAAATGGAGAAAATATTTATATTAAATTATTTTAAAAATTTAGTATGATATGATTTGAAAATTTGAATATTCGATGATTTAATTTTAATTTAGATATATTTTGATTCGATTCAAATATTTGAGTATTTTAATTCAGTTGATTTAAGATATTCGAATATTTGGTAAATATAATTTTATAATATATATAAAAAATATTATAAATTTATAATTATATAAATAAAAAATATGTATATATTATAAATTTATAATTATATAAATTATTTAATCGATTCGTAGATTCGAATACAATTTGGTTCGGTTCTATATTCAGGACGAAGATCAAAGTATTCCAATCTAGTCTCATTATATTAATTCGGTTTCAGTTTGATTTGATTATTTTTTAAGTCTCAAAGATTTTCTTCTCCTTTATTTTTTTTTCAAGATTCTAGTCAATTTAGAATCCCTGCGTCCCGTGCTCAACATTAATTATTAGTAGGGGTACAAATCAATCAAACCATTCGTGAACGAGTAGATATTCGATTCAATAAAAAATCATTCGCATTCGATTCATTTTATAAATGAACTAAATTTGAGTCTTAATTCGAGACTCAATAAATAAATGATACCAAACTTAAACAATACTAAGCTCAGCACGATTAAGTGCGTGAACAACTCAATTATAAATTTTTGGACATACTCGTAAATAAATTCACGAACAACACAATTAATAAACTCGAGAATAATTCGATTATTATTATTATTAGCCTAATAATTATGGCATGTCAAAAAAATATATTTTGACACTCCTATAATTTTTTTGACAATTTAATTTAATTAAAATACACATATTCTTAATTTTCTTATATATGTACTTTAAATATTTTTAGAAGGGAAATAAATTATATATTTAATTGTATTTTCAATTTTTTAATAAAAGTTACAGAAAAATTATTATCACTTAATTTTGATAATAAAATATAATGTTGATTCACTTAATTTATAAGTCATATATTTTTTAATTGTTAAACTAATAGAGTAGCATAAATATATAAAATATATAGGTAAATAGTTTGATAACACTATATAATTTTTTTTTCAATTTTTCCAAAATAAATACTGCATTATATATTTATAAAGATATGTAATTTTTAAATAAATATTATATAATTATAATTATATTTTTATAATATTAATAGAGTTTTAGATTAATATATTGTTAGTATTATATAATATAATACTCTAATTTTTAAAAATATTTTTTATTAATTAATATATTTAAGATGCATAAAATGCTTAATTTTATAATTGAATTTTTTTTAACAATTGAATTTATTACTTTTATGTTAGTTTTAAATATTTTTTGCTATAATTATTTTATTAGAAATAAATATTTAAGAAATTAGAGTTTTTTTATTAATCATAAATGAGTTTTAAAATGAGTCAAACTCAAATTTAAATTTAACTTAATTATAATTTATTAATGAATTGAACTCGATTATAATTTATAAATAAATTTTTGATAAGTTAATTTGAACTCGATTCAAGTTTATTTAATAATTAAATAAATTAAATTTAAATATGATTTTTTCTCGATTTGGAGCTCAAGTTGAAGTTGAAGCTCAAATTTAGATAAACAATATCGAATTAAGCACGAGCAAGTTAAAATTTAACTCACTCGATTGCAGTTTTTATTATTATTAGTGACCAGCGGTTATTTGTTACCCTATACGGTAGCGATAAGCTGTTAATGAAATATTAGCATGTCAGTGGTTACTGAATTAATTTACCTTAAGATTAATTGTACCATATCTTCAACTTTAATTAGTTATCATAGAACTCTAAAATTTAAAATTAAAAATACAGATAAATATTATTTTATTATTAATTTAAATAAAAAATTATTTATTATTTTTTGTTTCTCCCTCCCCTCACCCACTCTCCTCTTTGGAATCCATTCAAAATCATCTTAATCATTTTATCCTTCTTCTATAAAAATTATAGTATATTACTCATCAAATAATAAGAAAAGAAAGACAATATAATTAAAGTTGACTTCAAAGAATTGTTTTAAATTTTTTTTATACATGTCAATAATAATAATAATGGATAAATAACTCAAAATCATTAAATTTTAAGAATTTTTATAATTCAAATAGTGTGAGTGATGTGTCATATCAAATCATCATTTTCATAAATTTTTATCAGAATTTTCAGGTGATCTTTGATTTTAAAAAAATATAAAATTTTAGTGATTCGACTGTACTAAATTAAATTTTAATAATCACATTATAAAAATTTCCAAAAGTTTAGTAATTTTTTGGAGTTATTTATAATAATAATAATAATAATAATTTATAACTCAAGCAAAGTGCTAGCAAACTACTAGTTATAATCAATTGTGAGTATTTTTAACGAAAATGATTAATAATCAATTCTACTATGAAGCATTTTTTTTTTCAATACAACATGTTAACCAATTTGCAATTTTTTTTACCAATTTTGTTTACATGTATAATTCTAACAATTGGAAGAGAAATGTAATACCTCAACCTAAACTTGATTTGAACATAAAAGGGAAACTTAGGAGAATTTTTTTTTTGAATTTGTTAATATTATGTATTTATGCATGAAATTGATAGATATCCATGTTATATGAAGTGATTTTATGCATAAAAGTGGTTTAAAAGCTGTTAAGACAAAATCGGATGATTTTGAGTTTTTGATGAACTGGGGGCAAAATGGTCATTTCACACCCCATCGAATTTTTATGGAATTAACACTATATTTGAAGGTAGAAAAGAATTTAAGGACATGAAAAATGATATTATTAAGTTTATTTGAATAATTGTTGGAGAATTAAACCCGGTTGAAAATAGTTCCCGACAAGCTGCTCAATTGAGGTGTTTGAGGTGCTTCCTTTGAACTAAGGCTATTTTGGTCTTTTCCTTTGCAATATGAAGTTATATAGTGTATACAAGCTTATGAAATCATTTTAGGCTTGATTAAATCTAATCATTGGATGAAAAGATGAAGAAATAGATGGTTGGATAACTAGATTTCACCAAAAGTACCATAAACTCAAAGTATAGGATCATGCCTTGATATTTAGGCTTGATTTTTCCCACCCCTTCATTTTGTTCTTCAGCTTCATCATTCACCAACCAAACTCTCTCTCTCCTCCATTTACAAGTTTCGGCCACCTTGAATCCATACCATTTCTTATTGTTTTCTTTCAATATTTGATGGAAACACGTTAATTCCATCATCCTAAACACAAATATAACCATAGAATTCAAGGAAAAACTTGAAAAAGTGACAAATTAATTCAAAGAAGATTTTGAAAAATTTTTAGTAAGTTGTTGGTTTTGAAATTCTTTTGATGCAAATATATTTTTATGATGTTCCTTGATATTTATTCGTGATCAAAACATATTTTGTATGGTTAGAATTCAAAAACTTGGATTGAAACCTTAATAGGAAGAACTTTGAATCAAAGTGTTGTTTTGATGGATTAATTGCTTCAAATGTTGTTTATTTGATGTGTATAGCATGAACTAGTGGTTAAATGATTGAAATAATATCATTTGGAAGGAAACCTAGAATGGCCAAACCATATAGCTTGAACAAAGGTATTTGATTTTGGTGTTTAATAGGTTTAAAAGGCTTGAATGATGTGTAATTAATGTATTTAACATGAATTAATGGTTAAATGTTGGAAAGGAATTCATTTGGAGAAAAACTTGTTTTGGCCGAAATGATGAAGTATGAATGATGCTTTGTGGTTTGATGTTTGTTAGGTTTAAATGGATAAATGTTGTACATTTGATGCATTTATATGTTATTTGATGGAATGGCATTGAAAAATGTATGAATGGAATGAATTTTACTTAAGTTGAACAAGATTGAGTTGCTAGTTTGTGTTAGGTCAATGTGTTTAATAAAGTAAGGTTTGAATAAGATTAAGTGTTGAAAATAATGGAAAGGTATAGGTTTACTTATATGAAAGATGATTGATTTGAGTACTTGAAAGCTAAGTTTGAAATATAGTGTATGTTTGATATGAAATGATGAACCAAGTATATATGAGTTCTTAACTTGGTGAAATATTGATGAATATGTGCAATGAGAGTTTATTATGGTGATAGATATGTGTTATTGCATAAAGGAATGGAAACAATATGATTTGTGCAAAGTAAGGTTTATGAGGTATAATGTGTATACCTTATGTGATTTGGTGTATTTTGATGTGTTTTTATGTAAATAATGTGTTTTGTGATGATTTTGCATCTTACCGGAGTATTATATGTGAAAATAAGTGTACCGTCGAGAACTCCAGCTCGGAGTACTAGACAGCAGACAGACTAGGGCTACTGTTAGTGTTTTTGGGGGCTAACTGGATATATTGCATAAAGGTGAGTCCTTATGTATAATCATACATGATTTGCATTATATATGCTATAGTATTTCATTTGAGCCAATAAAATAGAGTTTGATACCTAAAATCACAACCAGTGCAAATTGGCTCATAAATAAGCCCGCCGAAACGATCAAAATTGACTTAAACTTTACCGGCCTATAAAATGAAATCCAGAAAGCCAATTAGGCTACCACTTGGCCCAATCATCTAGTCTCGACCTAAGCTTCAAAATGGTACCTCATGTTCCATCTAATTCCTTTGATAACCTAATTAACCAAAAACTACTCAAAAATCCCAAAACGAACCTGTAACGGCGAGTGCCAGTTGCGGCATCGCAACTGGGCCCCGCCGGACATTTTTTTGATAACTTCTCAATTTGTTCCATTATTCTTTATATATATATATATATGATCATTCTACAGCTATATAAGTTCTATTTGTGCTATATTTAATGGTTATATGGAGACACAATCATATGATATTAAAACATGACTACATCGATGGGTAGTGTAAATTTCATCGACTGTGTGCACACCGGTGTTAATTAAAGTTGACCCATGCTGGAGAGGGTATAATATTCTCTAGTATTCATAAATTGACCCATACTAGGGAGGGTGTAATATTCCTTAGTCGTAAAGGCTGATCCCCTTTGTGTTTAGTGATTTATACACTTTATTATTGTGCTTATTACAGATAGTATGATTACAATAGTTACTGAACTCAATCCAATTATATCATATGTGCGTTGACTTGTATATTCAATATTGATATGAATACTCATATGATTATTGATATAGATACTTGTTACTTCCTTTACTTGTTATCATATATTGATTCTGCAGGCCATATAAAGGCAACCATTGGTAATATAACATTTATTGCATTTTTATACATTTGGATTCATTGAGTATTTTTATACTCATCCCCTTCAATGTTTATCATTTTCAGGTCAGCTGTGAGGCCTGAATTCCATAGGCACTTCCTATCCTCGCCGTGGAATTGTAATACTTGAATCTTGTAATAATTCCAGTTCCAAAAATACATGTAAATATTTGTAGAGTATAGAGGTTCAATGGTACTGTAAATTGAGGAATGGCATATACATATGTGTATTTGCATCTTTATATCTATAAGTTATATTATGGAAATATATTCATATGTGATGCTATGATTGAGAATGATTTGATATACATATTGATATATTGAGTTGATATTGGAGATCCAGAGGAATCATTGACTAAGTATAGATGTTGAAGTATATAGTTGAAGTGCTTATTTGAATATTTTTCAGCTGGGCATGATCCTTATATAGAGGAGATATTGCCTAATTTTTTATAGAATTGTCAAGCTATATTGAGCTTGTTATGAATTGCATGTCATATAGTACAGTTATTTGTGTTTTTCGTGGTACTGGTAGCTTAGGCAACACCCGTACCCTATGATAGTCGCGACGACCAATTTGGGTTGTGACAAAGGTGGTATCAGAGCTAAAGGTTTATTTAACCTATAGTGTATGCATACAAGTAGCAATAGAAGTACCATGGAATCTAGGATATTCATATATCGTCAAAATGACAAGTCATCATCATTGTTTGAAATTCTGCATACCTATGATCTAAACATTCTTTTATATGTTGATTTGTACAGTGTGTTAAAATGTCTGAGAGGGGAACTAGGCGAGCTAGGCCTCTTGAGGGGAATGAGTATCATGAGTCTAGTGAGAAAGCAACAGTTGCTTCCAATGCATCTGCTATGTGGGGATCTCAGTCCGAGCCATCCAGGTCACGGAGACACACAGAGTCTGATTCTATGGGTGAGGGACCCTAGAGACAGGAAATACAGGATATGAGACAAGAGATATTACAGACTATCAAAGCTCATTTAGCTGCACAACCTGCAGTGGTACAACCACCACCACATCCAGTACAGCCAGTGGTACAGCCTATAGTGCCACCAGTACCCCAGAGAGAACCAACATTGATGTAGAGGGGCAGAGTACAGAGGGTTATTCCAGAGGGTGGAGTATCTGTTGGGGAGTTTATGAGATTCATACTGCCTACATTTACAGGGGAGTATGGTACAGACCCTAGTGACTTCATTGATAGGGTTGACAGGATAGTCTGGACATTGCCTTATTCTGAGGCAGGGATTATAGAGCTGGTGGGATTGTTACTTAAGGTAGATGCTACTACCTAGTTTATAGAGCATATTGATGCTAACATTTACAGTGATGATCCAATGTCGTGGGCAGAATTTAAACAGAGAATGATGGGTGAGTTTCTAACAGAGGGTCTAAGGGAGAGCAACATTGTAAAATTTGAACAGCTGAGACAGGGAAACTTATCTATATTGGAGTATGCCAGAGAGTTCAGACGACTGAGCAAGTATTCCAGAAGGATTGCTCCTACTGAGGATGATCTTATCAAGCATTTACATGCAACTCTGCATAATATCTTACTGGCTATAGAGTTTACTTCTTTGAGTAGGGCTATTGATAAAGCAGCCCAGATGGAAGCAAAGAAGAAAGGTCTGATAGGGAGCAGAAGAAGAGGGGAAGGGAGTACTGGAGGCCAGGGGAGGGGACATCCCAGTCTTTTACATCTAGACCTCCTCCCAGGCCAATACAGTCATTGCCACCTCCCAGTCAGAGGCAGGACTTGAGCAGAGGTATGAGTATGAGGCCTCCTGTTTCTAGTTATTTCAGAGGTCCTGTTAGACCAGCTCTAACGTCATCAACAGTACCTACATGTGTTCAGTGTGGAAGGAGACATTTTAGGGCATGTCGTCTTAGATTGAGAGCATGCCTTAAATGTGGACAGTTTGGGCACTTTTACAGAGATTGCCCTATGCCTAGAGCTACATAGCCTTCAGAGGCAGGATCTTTCCAGCCATGAGTGCAGATTGGTAGGGGGAACACTGGTAGAGGCAGACCAGTAGGACAGAGTCCGACAGTGGGACAGTCAGCCGCTAGTAGAGGACAGGGGCGAGTCTTTGCAGTGACACAGCAGCAGGCCCAGCGATCACATGACACAATTGTAGGTATGATTTCTGTCCATAGCATAGTGGCTTATGTGTTATTTGATTCGGGTGCAACCCATTCCTTTATATCCCCTGTTTTTACTTTGAAATTGGGGTTGGGTAGAAAACCTTTACATGTACCCTTAGAAATAACCACACCTATGGGAGATAAAGTTATAGTAGAGCATAAGTATGATGTTAGTGACATGATAATTTGTGATAGATCCTTACTTGCTGAGTTAATTGAATTACCTGTGTTGGAATTTGATATTATCCTGGGTATGGATTGGTTAACTGATCATAAAGCTACCATTGATTATGTATTAAAGAGAATAAAGTTCAGACCCAATGGACAAGAAAAGTTCATTTTTCAGGTGGAGGTTAACAGTCACATATCTGGGTTAGTGTCTGCAGTACAGGCAGAGAGATTGATAAGAAAGGGATGTATGGCTTATCTAGCAACAGTGGTTGATACTACGGGGATATCCAAAGAGTTAGAGCAGATTCCAGTGGTAAACGAATTTACAGATGTATTCCCAGATGATCTTCCCGGATTACCACCAGAGAGGAAGATTAAATTTGAGATTGGGATTTACTCTGATATTGATCCTATCTCCATTCCACCATACCGTATGGCACCACCAGAACTAAAAGAGTTGAAAAAGCAATTACAAGAATTGTGTGATAAGAACTTAATTCGGCCCAGTAGTTCACCCTAGGGAGTACCAATGCTGTTTGTAAAGAAAAAGGATGAGACACTGAGAATGTGTATTGATTATAGGCAATTGAATAAGGTGATAGTGAAAAATAAGTATCATTTCCCTAGGATTGATGACCTGTTTGACCAGCTACAGGGGGCATATTTCTTTTCTAAGATATATTTGAGGTCAGGGTATCATCAACTGCGGATTAAAGGTGAACACATTGCAAAGACTGCTTTTAGAACATGGTATGGGCACTATGAGTTTTTAGTGCTACCGTTCGGATTGACAAATGCTCTGGCAACCTCTATGGATATGATGAATAGGGTATTCAGACCATTTCTGGATAAATTCATCATTGTCTTCATTGATGACATTTTGGTGTATTCTAGGAGCAAAGAAGAACATGAAGAACATCTCAGAATCACATTACAGTTATTGAGAGATCATCAGTTGTATGCAAAATTTTCAAAATGTGAGTTCTGGTTGACAGATGTGATTTTTCTGGGGCATGTTGTTAGCAGAGATGGGATAAAGGTGGATTCACAGAAAATTAAAGT
The DNA here is from genome assembly GCA_948193065.1 of Aleurites moluccanus. NCBI lineage: Eukaryota > Viridiplantae > Streptophyta > Magnoliopsida > Malpighiales > Euphorbiaceae > Aleurites > Aleurites moluccanus. The sequence continues at coordinate 121,979 of CANXYC010940489.1, forward strand.
AGTTGTTAATTGGCCATGTCCTACCACAGTTACTGAGATCAGGAGTTTCCTGGGTATGGCAGGGTACTATCGCCGATTTGTAAAAGACTTTTCCAGAATTATTGCACCAATGACAAAGTTGACCCGGAAACAGGTGAAGTTCCAGTGGAATGAGGAATGTGAAAAGAGTTTTCAGACTCTTAAGACCTGTTTGACCACTGCACCAGTGTTGACACTTCCTACCGAGGCAGGCAATTTTGCTATATATTGCGATGCTTCGAGGATTGGTCTGGGTTATGTATTGATGCAGGATAGAAAAGTGATTGCATATGCTTCCAGCTAGTTGAAGAAACATGAGGTGAATTATCCCACCCATGATTTAGAAATGGCAGTAGTGATCTTTGCTCTAAAGATATGGGGGCATTACTTGTATGGAGTGAGATGTGAAATTTACACCGATCATAAAAGCTTACAGTACATCTTGCAGCAGAAAGAACTGAACTTGAGGCAGAGTTAAAAGACTATAACTGCCAGATTCTGTATCACCCTGGGAAAGCAAATGTGGTAGTAGATGCCCTTAGTAGAAAATCAATGGAAAGCTTATCCCATGTAGCTGTTATAGAGAGACCATTGGTACAGGAATTGCTGAAGTTAATGGCTGATGGTTTGACTTTGGATTTGGAATCATAGGGGCAGGAAATAGTATTGATAGCCCAGTTCCAGGTGAAGTCATTGCTTATAGATGAGATAAAGAACTCCCAGAATGAGGATCCATAGTATGTAAAGATCATAAACTTGGTTCAAAATGGTAAAGCTTCTGATTTTTCTGTTGAGACAGATGTGTTAAAATGTAAGGGATGATTATGTGTTCCTAATGTAAAAGGGTACAAAGAGCAGATTATGAAGAAGATTCATTATTCTCCTTATATAGTCCATCCAGGGGTGACAAAGATGTACCATGATCTGAAAGAACTTTACTGGTGGCCAAACATGAAAGGTGATGTAGCAAAGTTTGTTTCAAAGTGTTTGGCCTGTCAACAGGTGAAATTTGAAAATAAAAAACCTTCAGGTTTGCTTCAAGAGATTCAGCTACTAGAATGGAAATGGGACCAAGTGACAATGGATTTTGTAGTGGGTTTACCTAGAACACAGAAAGGGTATGACTCAGTATGGGTAATAGTGGATAGATTGACCAGGTCAGCTCATTTCTTAGAAGTAAAGACAACATATACAGCTGCACAGTACGCCCAGCTCTACGTGGATAAGATTGTAAGATTACATGGGGTTCCATCAGTGATCATATCTGATAGAGGTACTCAGTTCACCTCCAGATTTTGGCACAAATTCCAAGAGGCATTGGGAACTACATTGCATTTCAACACAATATTCCATCCTCAGACAGATGGTCAGTCAGAGAGGACTATTCAGACACTGGAAGACATATTGAGGTTATATGTGTTGGATTTAAAAGGCAGTTGGGATCATTTTCTACCATTGATTGAGTTTGCTTACAACAACAGTTACCATTCTATCATTGGAATGGCACCATATGAAGCTCTCTATGGCAGGAAATGCAGATCACCTATATGCTGGGTAAAATTAGGGAGAAACAGTTAGAGGGGCCAGATCTTATCAGAGAAAAAATGGAGAAAGTTCCTATCATACAGGAAAGAATAAAGACTGCTTTCAGTAGGCAGAAGAGCTATGCAGATCCAAAGAGGAAAGATGTGCATTTTACAGTGGGTGACCATGTGTTCTTAAAGATCTCTCCTATGAAAGGAGTGATGAGATTTGGGAAGAAAGGCAAGTTATCACCTAGGTATATTGGACCTTTTGAGATCTTGGATCGGGTCGAAAATGTTTCTTACAGACTAGCTCTTCCACCGAATATGGGGCATGTACACCCAGTATTTCATATTTCCATGCTACGGAAGTATGTATCAGATCCATCCCATGTGTTGCAACCCTAGGAAATTGAAATTGATGAGTCATTGTCATATGAAGAAGTCCCAGTACAGATTGTGGACAGTCAGATCAGACAGCTTAGGAACAAGAGCATTCTTATGGTTAAAGTATTATGGCATAGCAGAAGTATAGAGGAATGAACTTGGGAAAGTGAAACTGCGATGAGGCATAGATACCCCCACCTATTTGATGAGTCAGGTTATTTTTCCATCCTATAGCCTTAAAGTAAATTTGGGAACGAATTTATTTGTAGGGGGTAGAATATAATACCTCAACCTAAACCTGATTTGAACCTAAAAGGGGTTAGGAGAAAATTTTTTCTTTCTTTTGAATTTGTTAATATTATGTATTTATGCATGAAATTGATAGATATGCATGTTATATGAAGTGATTTTATGCATAGAAGTGGTTTAAAGGCTGTTAGGACAAAAATGGGTGATTTTGAGTTTTTGATGACCTGGTCATTTCACACCCCCATCGAATTTTTATAGAATTAACACTATATTTGAAAGTAGAAAAGAATTTAAGGACATGAAAATGATATTATTAAGTTTATTTGAATAATTGTTAGAGAATTAAACCCGGTTGAAAATAGTTCTCGGCAAGCTGCTTAATTGAGGTGCTTGAGGTGCTTCCTTTAAACTAAGGCTATTTTGGTCTTTTCCTTTGCAATATGGAGTTATATAGTGTATGCAACCTTATGAAATCATTTTAGGCTTGATTAAATCTAACTAGTGAATGAAAAGATGAAGAAATGGATGGTTGGATGGTTGGATGGCTAGGTTTCACCAAAAGTACCATAAACTCAAAGTATAGGATCATGCCTTTGATATTTAGGCTTGATTTTTCCCACCCCTTCATTTTTGTTCTTCATCTGCATCATTCACCAACCAAACTCTCTCTCTCGTCCATTTATAAGTTTCGGCTACCTTGAATCCATACCATTTCTTATTGTTTTCTTTCCATCTTTGATGGAAACATGTTAATTCCATCATCCTAAACACAAATATAACCATAGAATTCAAGAAAAAACTTGAAAAAGTGACAAATTAATTCAAAGAAGATTTTGAAGAATTTTTGGTAAGTTGTTGGTTTTGAAATTCTTTTGATGCAAATATGTTTGTATGATGTTCCTTGATGTTTATTAGTGATCAAAACATATTTTATGTGGTTAGAATTCAAAAACTTAGATTGAAACCCTAATATAAAGAACTTTGAATCAAAGTATTGTTTTGATGGATTAATTGCTTCAAATGTTGTTTATTTGATGTGTATAGCATGAATTAGTGGTTAAATGATTGAAATAATATCATTTGGAAGGAAACCTAGAATGGCCGAACCATATAGCTTGAACAAAAGTGTTTGATTTTGGTGTTTAATAGGTTTAAAAGGCTTGAATGATGTGTAATTAATGTATTTAACATGAATTAATGGTTAAATGTTGGAAAGGAATTCATTTGGAGAACAACTTGTTTTGGTCGAAATGATGAAGTATAAATAATGCTTTGTGCTTTGATGTTTGTTAGGTTTAAATAGATAAATGTTGTACATTTGTATGTTATTTGATGGA
>CANXYC010940663.1:0-25946 GCA_948193065.1 Aleurites moluccanus
CCCCCCCCCCCCCCCCCCCCCCCCCCCCCCCCCCCCCCCCCCCCCCCCCCCCCCCCCCCCCCCCCCCCCCCCCCCCCCCCCCCCCCCCCCCCCCCCCCCCCCCCCCCCCCCACCCCCCCCCCCCCCCCCCCCCCCCCCCCCCCCCCCCCCCCCCCCCCCCCCCCCCCCCCAATACATAATAATATGAAATTTGGCTCCTCATAGAGTTGAATAGAGGAAGCCTCAGATGCTCCACCAAGGAATTGATGTTCTCCTGATGAAACCAAGTTGACTTGTTATTTAGTGTCTCCTTATTGACAGGCATCTTGTTTGACTTGAGTCTAAACTTGCATGTGTCAGCTTTTCATTGAACCAGAACTTCGGACGAATCTGCCGAGAAAAAAGCTGCTGAATTCTCAGCCTCCTGAAGAACGGATATATGAACCTGAAGGCATTGGTAAAATGCTGAAGAAAGGGGATGAGGTTAGTAACTAGTGCAAATTCTATTTTCTGCAATTGATGCTTGATAAACAATATCATCAGAGAGAGGATGAACATAAATCTCTTTTTAACTGTATAAAGGGTGTTTCTGAAAGAGTACTGTATAATTGAATCAGGAGTGCAGCTTCACTTCTTAATTTTCCTTTTACTTCCCAACATTTGCTGTTAATCTTATTATCCTAGCCAGATGGAATTCCCTTTTAACCATTTATTATTATATTTAATTCTAAAAAGAAAAAAGAAGTATAATATCCACCATGAGATATTATTCTAATTTTTATTTTTGTTATTGTTTAGCAAACAGCATTGGATATTATAATTAGGAGCAACTCTCTTCCTTTCTTAACCCCTTTATCCTGGGTTGTTTATGGAGTTCAATCCCATGACTTTTATGATAATAGAAGTGACTTCACAATATATTATCCTTGCCTCCTCTTCCCATCATTTTCTTGTGCTGCACTTGTATGTGATGGATTTGATTTGGTTCAATATTTCCTCTGCTGATCTTTTAGGTGGCTGCTTTCAATATGGGATCAACAGTAGTGATTGTCTTCCAGGCTCCCACATTAAAGCAACTCAAAAACAGGGACCCATCGTCAGAGTTCAAGTTCAATATCAAACGTGGGGATAGAGTCCGTGTTGGAGAAGCACTGGGGAGGTGGCATGATTTGTAGAAACAAGGATGTCCTGTCCTGTTTATATTCATTCTTGTGAGCCATGATAAAGTTTACAAGTTTTGTCCACTAATGAATACAGTAACAAATTTCTGACAGACACTACCGTTAACAGATTAGAGATCAGATTTTTTATTATTGAGCACTTCTTTCCTGTGTGGTTATACTAAGTCCATGTAACAGGAATTCAGTGGTTAAGCTGTAGCGAAAGCTCCTCTGTTGGGTTTTGTTGTGATGTTATTCTGTGACGGGCATTGAGCCCTCTCTCAATGGTCCTCCTAGTTATTTGTATTGATTGTTAGTTTGGTTTACGCTGTTGTCGGGATCATGCCAATAATTACTAAGCAGGGCTGGTGGTGTAGGATTAGAAAGTATAGCGAAAGGCATAATCGAGTGACGAGGTGCAAAGCCTGGGTTTTATTTTATTTGTTATGATAGGAGTTGCCTCCATTGGTCATTTTGATTTTTATTTTGATATTATTGATTTTTCATTCTTTTTCTTTTCTCTTTAAGTCCCTGCTGTGTGGATTCAGTTCTAATATCGATTACCGTTCTGTATTGGATTAGAATTTGTCGGCGTTGTTAAATAACCCTTTCAAATAGCCACAGCATGCTTTTGCACTGCGAATGAAAAATTTTGACATTCTTGCTAATGAATTTGCTGTCAAAACCAATTAATTATCTGAATTTTCAACCAGAAGTTGAGAGCATAAATTACAAGGTTTGGCATCAAAATACAAGCCTCCTTGATTCATTCTGGTAGAGTGTGCACAGTCCCTGTATCAAACCATTTAAGCTCTGGTGAAATGGGACATTAAAATTTCATCCCAGATCCAACTATACAAATTTCGGTTCTCAGATCAAATATTGAGAACAGAGAATAACAACGAAATCTTTAGTAGCTTCAATGTCCATTCCATGAAAACTCGAGAATGCCATTCAAAATTGCTCCAATCAAAATACATGGGACTAAAATCCAACCAACAAGCAAATGCATAAAGAGCTCCATTCTCGGAGTCATTCGAAATTGCATAACAAAAGTAACTGTTACCCTTGTTGAAAATTGCTCGAAGTTCTGAGCAATAACATGCTGGGAAGTAGAGTTAAAGTCTGTGTGTTCTTTACACATGCAGATGACAATTGGCCACAGATAATTGTCAGAGTAACCAAAACCAAAATGACTCAAAAATCTTGACCAAAAAATATTCAGCAAAATAAGAAAGACATCAATACATCCATTTGATTAAAATATCAAATCGAACCACACATCTCATGTTATAGACTTGAATTAGAATTCCCAAGTACAAATAAAGCAAAATCAAACCACACATTTATAAGCTCAAATTAAAATTCCCAATAACAAATATAATAAAATTGGAGTTTCAATGCATTTACATTTGTATTTTCACATCAGACAAGAACAAATTGTTTTTGCATTTTTCTTCAAACTCAACTGATAGAGAATTGTATCCAAGTCACTTGTTCCGAATCCCTCTATATCAAAACTTTGTTCCTGAGAATGTCAAAAACCATAAAACATTAGCATGCCAGGGCCATTTTTTAACAAAAAAGTAAGAATGATAACACCAATAATCACAATAATAAACTTCCACATTCCATCAACCCAATTAATAAGAAATTGTTGTTTTCTCGTGAACCTTCTATCAAATTAATACTCTATATTAGAGTTCCTTTCTCTCTCCCACATCTTCTCAATAACTATGGAGCACCCAAATTTCTAAGCATGATTATGTGAGTCTAATAATGGATCTACTGAATTTTTATAACCAGTAGTTACAAGGTTTAGGTTCGCATTAGCTTTATAAAAAATGCAATACAAATGTGAAAAATCAATGTCTAATATACATTCCTAAATCTATTTACCAAAGACTACAATTGTATATCTTAGAATTTGTACCAAAGAATAAAATTTTAACTAAGAATCCAACAAAACATTAAATTTTGAAGCCCTTTTTGTTGTTTCCATTACTTTCATGTATAACAAATTTACCTGAACTTGAAGCCTCAACCATTAGGAAGGATTAATTAGAGCATGCAGCTAATAATTAGAATATGCCTCTGGCCACTTCTTACTAGAGTTTAAATCTCAACTACAGCAAAAATACCCTTATTTTCTTTTTGCTAATTGAACAGTTATTCAGCAAATTAAGTAACCAAAAGCTACAAATTTGATTTGACCTCTCGAATCAAAACAAACCCAAACTACAAGAGTGACAAAAAAAAAAATGCTAAGGCACACCTACGTCTGTTTGGAATAAGAGGAAGGAGAAGGGCCACGCTTGTTACGAAACATCATGTAACCGACGGGTAAGACCACTCCAATCATCATAATCGCTGCTCCAATAATGTATCTTAACGGACTCGGCGGCTCCACTTCTATGATTCTCCGGAACTGCAAGCCCCATCCGATCAAGAGTCAATTCAAATTTTTTGAGTATGAAATCTGAATTCACACTTAAATAACAATAGGGAGAAGAAGACTTACAGGCATTTTTCTTATATATATTTTCTTGTTCGGCTTGTGAAGCTTTGAACGATCGAGAGAGAGAGAGTAATTGCAGTAATTGTAAAGGTAAATGGCGATTTCAATGGCGATTTCAAGTTTTCCACTCCACTGTGAGGATCTGAATTTCTTGATTTTGTCTGCTGTGAGATTGGTCCGGTGAATTCTTTTAGCCATTTGTAAATTGCCATGTATGCATTAACTAATAATTCTTGCGATATTGTTTGATTATTATCCCTAAAGTGCCATTTTTTTTTTATAACAAAAGCAAATAAAAAGTTCATAAATTTGTTGGCAAAATATCTGACCACCCGAATGGGGCGATATTAGTAAATAGGCTGGAATTAATTTTTTTTATTTTGAATCCGCTTTGATATAATCTGTTTTAAATTCCATTTTATTATATATATTTTTATTTTTTAATATTATATTTATATTTTATTTAAATATTTATAATTTATAATTTTTTTTTAAAATATAAATTATGTTAAATAAATACTTAAAAAAATACATAAATAAATAAATATATTTAAAAAAAATAACAAAACAAAAAAGAAATATATAAATATGTATTATCTGCTTCGTATGAGATAAATATTTTTATTTTTAAGTAGATTGAATTAAAATTTTATAAAATTTGTTATAAATTCAACTCGTTACCATATTAAATTATAAATAAAATTTATTTGTAATTTGGATAATTTTAGTTGACTCTCAAAATTTTGATGGAGTCAATCCTTTTTATAGTATTTTAAATGAATTTTTGATGACTTTGTTTCCAATAATAATTCAGGTGATTTATTTTCTTTTTAATCTAATTTTGTCTTTTATACATAAGATTTTTAGTATAGAATTGTAATGTGTGGTTATGATTTACTATTTATTTTTTTCTCATCCACTTCTCATTTGAATTAATATAAATTTTATTTTTTAAAAAATTAAAAAATAAAAATATCATTTTTATTTTAAGTAATAAAATTAATATTTATATTTTAAAAATTATTTTTTTCTAAATAGGATAATTAAATAATTAAAATTTTAAATACAAAATTGTAAACCCATTTTCATTGGAATTAATGAGATGTTAAAAAAAAAAAAGAAGAAGAACTCATATTATACAACTGATTAATGATTAAATATTTATTTCAAATACATATTAAATTGAAATCTATTAATAAAAAATCATTTGAATTTTATTTTTTTACTTTGATCAAGTGAGGTGAAAAAAAAAAGAGTTATATAAGTAAAAAAAAAAATTATGATATATAAATTAAAATTTTAATATCTATCGAAACTAAATTTTCAATCTAAATGAAATGTTTTTACTAAATCAGCAGATTAGATTGTTTAAAATAAATACTAACTGATAATTAAGTAGTTAAAATTGAAGTGTTAAATAGTATAAATTTATTTTAAGTAATGAATCAATTATCAAAAAGTAATGAATCAATAATCAAACACATTATATTGAATTTTTTTTAATAAAAAATAAAAGGCTTTTATTATTTAAATTTTATGAAAATGAACACCATGGATTATTATTTACTAATTATAGATAAATCATAAAATTTAAGAATCAACAGCCATTTAAATCCTTTCCAACTTCAACCAATTGGGAGTTGAGACACCTCTCACTGAAAACGTCATCGTTTGTTTTATCCCAGAAAACGACATCGTTATAGATAAGACATGTCATACGATGTGACTGTTATGTCAGCTTCAACCACCTTCCAAAAGAAAAGGCCGCCAAAGTTTTGGTGGGTGCCTGAGCCTCTGTAGTTCACGAACAAAGATAAAATGATGAGTCTCATACGAAGAAGGGTATCTATAAGCCTTCCTCAAGTTTTTGGTTTTGCAAACAGGTCCTTCAAGTCACTGAAATTGCCGGGGAACTCTCTCGATTCCTCTTCTTCTCCATATCTTACTCATGGCATCCACGTTTTTCAATGTCCGGTACATCCCCATATTTTTCTCTTTTTTGTTCTGAAATTCTTATACCCTTTTAAGAGATAATGAATTTTATTGAAAGAGAAGTGGCTTTTTCCTATGGTAGGATGCGGTTGGTATTGTTGCCAAGATATCAGATTGCATTGCTTCAAGAGGTGGAAACATTCTTGGGGCTGATGTTTTTGTGCCTGAAAACAAGAATGTCTTCTATTCTAGAAGGTAAATTTGTTTTATTTTTTCAAAATTTGTACTTATTTTCTCTGTTGGCTATGTATTCTTTTTATATTATTTAATTTGTTAAATTAAATTCTTTGCTTAATGGAAGCTTGTTTTGTGTTTGATCTATGTCCTAAGTAAGTGAATTTGTATTTTGATTTGTGGGAATGTTGTAGTGAGTTTGTTTTTGACCGAGTTAAATGGCCACGGGCTCTAATGGATAAAGACTTTCTTAAGCTATCAAAAATGTTTAATGCAAATACATCTGTAGTCCGGGTGCCTGATCTAGACCCCAAATTCAAGATTGCAGTTCTTGTTTCCAAGCAGGTATAATCTTTCTTTTTTACCAAAACTATTTCTAACAAGAATGGTTGTTTTATAAGCTGCCTTTGTCTTTCTTGTTGCAGGATCATTGCCTAACTGATTTATTACATAGATGGCAGGATGGAAGATTTCCAATTGAGATAACTTGTGTAATAAGGTTCGTTTTTAGGATCTTCACCTTCTTAGCTAATATATGATTTCATGGATCCTTATTATGTTTTCTTCATTTTTTTTATAACAGTAATCATGAAAGAGGCCCAAACACACATGTGACTCGCTTTCTTGAAAGAAATTGTATTCCTTATCATTATTTGCGCACAACCGAAGAAAATAAGAGAGAAAAAGAGATCTTGGAGTTGGTTAAGGGCACTGATTTTTTAGTACTTGCCAGGTATATGCAGGTAAATTTTATTTGTTTGCTTCTTGTCAATATCAATGAAGAATTTGATGGTAATAGGTTTTATTATTAAAGCTTAGCTGATAGAAGAAACATTCCTCTCCTGGTTATTTTAGCTCTGCAAGTCACTGGATGTTCATATGAGAAATCACATTATTGTGATATTAATGATTTTTATGAAGTTATAAGACACAGAGATTTGTTGATATCTTTTGATCAATGTTTATGATGTTTGAAACTTACAAGGTTTTTTCTTTACAACAGATATTATCTGGTAACTTTTTGCAGGGCTATGGGAAAGATATAATTAACATTCACCATGGCCTTTTGCCATCATTTAAGGGTGGGCGTCCATCTAAGCAGGTCATTTTCTACTTTAGTCTTATGATGCAGAAATTATCCCCTTTAACTATTCATGCTTTCCTCCTTGACTTCCATACATGTTTAATTTCTTAGACAATTTTGGCAGGCTTTTGATGCAGGGGTGAAATTAATTGGTGCAACTAGTCACTTTGTGACTGAAGAACTTGATGCAGGGCCTATTATTGAACAGATGGTAATGATTTTGGATCCTTATAAAAGTTTTAGTGTTCTGAATTTTGATATTTTAGTTGAATATACTCAGTGGTGAGTATTCTTGTTTACTATTGTTTGCATTTAGCACCAATTATTGATTTACTGCAGCTTTAAGCTGAAGGAGTTACATAATTTAGGGTGCAAGAAGCAAATGGTCATCCACATTCCCTATACTGCATATTGAAGGAGCTTTGCAACCTTTTTTGTTCATATGCAGATGCGTGAACTTCTTAACGTGGGCTCCAATTAACTTTGTTTCTGTTTCCTTCACTTCATATGTTCTATATATATATATATATATGTTTCCTTCACTAAGCTGTCATTATTTCTGTCTTCATTTTGTTATAATGATCCTGATATGCCAGCTGTTTACCTTGATAAAACTCTATTGCTGGATCTCTAAAAGGCTGGAAATTTCTGAAAATCAATTACTAATTTTCTATCAAACATCAGTTAATCCATTTATTGAATACAGAGCATTATTGTATATTTCTATAACAAGAGGCCATCGAATGAAATCCTGACTGATTAGAGTTTAATAGCATGTTGATCTGGAGTAAGAGGAAGGAGGTTCGTGATCTTTCTTGGATCTAAAAATCAACTGTGTGGTTCAGAGATTTAAATCCACGAGAGAACTGAATCAGTTTGAATTAATTCCTATCAAAATATATTTCTCTTAAGTGCTAGCAACTACTGTGTCTTTTTTGTGAGAGCTTTGAAGATGATTATTCAAAGAATATTTGTCAAAATATAAAGCTAAATATATTGAAGTTGGTGATGTAGGCATAAGATTTTCCGTTATCCCTTACAACTTTATCAAAAAATTTGGGTGGGAAAATCCAATTGGAAGGTACAACCTGAGTTTATTATGTTTGGCCCATCTATTCTACTTCTGCTGATTTATAGGTCTATAGAATGGTTTTTATGATGTTTTCATGACTACTATTTCTGCTGTGAGTCTTAAATCCACATAGGATTGTATCACATATCTTGCTTTCCAAATAATTTCTCTCAAAAAGTTTCAGCATTTGGTATTTGACCTTTCTTTGTGTAACTCAAATGATGCCCATAATTTGTTATCCATTCAACTAGTTAACATTTTTTTTAATATGAAACTAGTAGCATAAGTAGCGTATCTTTCAACTAGTTAACATTTTTTAATATGCTTGTATCTTTTTTTCAGGTTGAGAGAGTTTTCCATAGAGATAATTTGCAGAGTTTTGTGCAGAAATCAGAGAATCTCGAGAAACAATGCCTTGCAAAAGCTATACAGTCGTTTTGTGAATTGCGAGTGTTGCCTTTTGATGAAAACAAGACTCTTGTATTTTGAAGTGAACAGATGGAGTCAAAGCAGTTGAAAGTTCTTACACTTTGCACGTACATGTTGTTATTCATTAGAATTTTTCAGTCAACATATTGGCATCACTTTGTTGATATATAATTATACTAACTGGCAAGTGAAAACCATCTAGTTTATTTTTTCTTTTTTGATTGACTTGACGAATTACCATGGATTGCTATAGCTTATTATGTGCACCTTTCTTGCATTTTTAATTTGTACTTTATGTGAATCCTTAAAAGGAAATTTCAACAGTGCCCTCCTTTGAGATATCGCCCTCTGTTTTCTTTTCTTGGTCGGTGTCTTTTTTTTTTTTTTTAATATGGAAATGACTTGGGTAGAAACTAGCAATTCATTTTACTGTTGTATACGTGCAGAAAAACCCTGCAATTGAATCAAGGTTTTATAGAGTGAGTTATTTTATTTTGGGAGATCTGTTTGATTAGTCTAATATCAGCTTTGTCATGTAAAGGCAAGAATCTGTATATGCAAATCAATGGATGAATGTGCTATTAGTATGTTACATTTTCGCACCAGGGTCGTTGTCAAAAAGCCAAAAAAGGCAGTATGAGGGTAGAGGTGTATTTCCATTTTCCAGGGACAACAATGAAAAGATTGGGTTTAATTGTTCTTATTATTCGTGTAAATGGAATGAAGATGAGAAAATTTTCACACTTATATCATTTTGACACGCTATAGATTATTAGTAAAACTTCACATATCCCTACTCTTGGATACATATACAAAAAATGAATCACATACTATAAGCTATTACTTATGTTAAGGAATTCTAGAGAACGTTCAGTCGCTTCGACGCAGCTTACTTGACGAAGAAGGTTTTGAATCCCATCAACCCATCTTTGCTTATGAATCTTGCTCTTGCACTTGAACTCCAGAAGACCTTGTGCAGTTTTAAGGCCAAAATATACTTCTTCAGAACTTTCCCTTTCTTTTCTGTAAGGCCATGCTGTAGTCTCGTCGCAGACCCCATAAACAACACCTAATATTAGCAGAACATGTTCAAACTTTAGATTGTTGGAAGGAAACGAGTAGAACATGTTAAGCTAGAGACTATTAAATGCTAAATTTTCATAGTGAAAGGTAAATATGCTTACATTTGTGCTTCTTGGAGAAGGCTCCCCCAACATGTTTGCTTTTGATCTTAATTATGACCTGAAAATGGAGTAATGCTATCATTGCTACGTAAGCTACAAAATTTTGTGTTTAATATAATTTAATTTTTTCCTTATCTTCTATTGAAGGTTGATGCATGTGTGTGACCTGAGATTTCTTGTTGATGCAGACAGAAATGTGTTTCCATCGCAAGACTCCTGACAATTCAAAGAAAGAACATGATTTAGTGTTTTTAGTTATTCAGCAGTAGTTCCGTTCATTATTTTTTCTTTACCAAGAATTCAAGAGCAAAGTCCTACGGCAAGAACAAAGAAAGTACATACCTTTTCTTGTATGTTGCAATAATTCTCCGACGCAAGGAGCCTGTTCTTCTACTTCACCACTAATGTATGCAGAACCCCAGTGAGTTTCTGCTATTCCCTTATCATAAGGACTTATAGCTGCATTCTTTCTTGCTTCTTTTGGTAATCTTGCTTTTAATGCTGCTTCTCCTCTCAAAGCTAAATATGTGCATAACACTTTATTAGTCAAAGATCAATGATTATAGAAAATTGAAAAAGATCAGTGTAAAATCAAGCAAATACCTGTTGCAGCTGCTGCAGTTAGGGTCATTAGATCACCTGGACTTTGAATATCTACTGCTGATCTAACAACAGATGCTACACGATCATGATCAGCTCCAGATGATTCTGCTAATTCTATACAATGTGATGCTAGAAGTTCTGTAGCTGAAGCTAAAGCCATACTCATTTTCGATCCGGAACTGCTAGAATTTCCCGCTGCTGCTACAGCAGCTAAGGCTGCTGCTAGTCCTGCAATTGATATAGAAGAATGCATACGCGCATTCTCCATTCGCGCCTTTTCTTTCTTCTTCACAGAGCTACTGCTAAGCTCCTTGTGGTTAAACCACTTTCCTATTGATCCTGTCTTTCTTGAATTTATTATTTTCCCTGTCTGGAAAATGAGCAATAGATTATTAGACAACAAAAATTGAAATGTACAAACAAGATTTGAAACTGATTTGGTGATTTAGATTTGCCTAATTCTTCCACATCACTTCTGAAATCAAGTTTCCAAGAAAACTTACTAACTGTGGCGCAGCAACCGTGTCTGGAAAAATATCGGGTTGCTTATCAGTGAAAAATTGTCTCTGTTTCTGAGCTAATGCTTTTGAAATTTCTGAAGCGGAAAGACTCCAAGATCTAGATAAGAACTCCATAGGCTCTCTTGGTGTTTGTGGTTGAGGTATTGCAGGCAAAGATGAAACTATTTTCGGTTCTTGTTCTTCCTCCAAATAATCTAGCAAAGAACCACTCTTCCAAGAAGAATTAAACCCACTTTCCATTGCTATTTCTTGTATAAATTTAATCAAAATCTCTCTCCTCAAAACTTTAATAACTTCTGTGTTTCCTGTAATATGAATTAAGAAAGTCTTAAAGCAAGCATATTTTATGGTAGCTAGACTAAGCAAGCAACTCAATGCAGACTAAATGATTGATTTATATTGAATTTTTTAAAAAGAAAAAAAACAAGAAAAAACTATTTCATACTGTTTGAAAGCGAAGTTTCCACTTCAAAAAAGCAAGAAATTTTTTTAAATTACTTCCAAAAGCTATAACTAATCAATGCATACAAGCAAGAGAAACTATAAAGATTATAGCTTTATATCCAAAAGAAAACTCTTTTATTACAGTAAATTAAGATTCAACACTTCAAAGAAAGGGGAAGAGAAAAAAAAAAAAGTTTTCAAAAAGATCATTTCTTTTAGACCCATCAAAGAGAACATAAAGAAACCAACTTTACTAACCTTTCAAAATCACGAGCTTCCCTATGTCATTTATATAACAAACCCATTTTTATTTATACACATGCAAAAGTAAGTAAGAAATTTAACTAAATCTAGGAGACAAAATAGATTACAGAAGCACCTGCCCAAATCTAGTGCTTTGAACCGGCCATTAAATAAAGTTGGGTTTCATTAAAGGAATCAAAAAAGGACTAATCTAAATTAAGAGAGTCAAAAGCAGAATTCAACAAACTCGAAAATTAATGTATAAAATATAAATTAAAGAACAAAAAGAATACATTTTCCTTAATTAACGGAGATTGTTTCTTAATATTCATGCAATTAATCACAAGTTTGTTCGTGAAAAAATGGGATTTTATGTACTATTAGTGTTTTGTAGTGTTTAGAAGACTATAAACATTGTTTTCGATTTTTTTTTGATTGCTTGTTTGTTATAGGTCATTGGACTAGCTAGCTAGCCGGGTACTACTAGGTTTATTTATAAATCACTCCGACTAATTCGACCCAATCCAATTTAAATTTAATTTATAGTTAAACTGTGATTTATTAAGTGTAGTGAGTTAAATTGATTCAAAAATTTTTCAAATAATATTTTATGAGTTGAATTGAATATTACATATTTCAATCCACAAATAGATCCAATCCTATATATATACTTGTCCAATTCAATCCGCAGTTAAACTATGATTTATTAAGTGTCGTACACACACATATATATATTACATATATCAATCCACAAATAGATTCAATCCTATTTATATATTTATCCAATTCAATCCGCAATTAAACTATGATTTATTAAATGTCGTGTACGCGCGCGTGTATATATATATATATATATATATATATATATATATATATAATCAACTCACATTTAATTATTTGACCAAAGTTAAAAAAAACTCAAATTAATTTAAATTTAGTTCATATACAATAAGTTGGTATGCACAATAATATTAAATATGTTAAGTGTTATTAAATAATAAGCTAATTTTTAAAATTATATTTGAATCTATTGAAAAATTCTAATTTCAGCTATTTTACTTTTTACAAATACATTATCTCATAAAAAATATGTATAATTTTTAGTTCTTATATATTATTTTTTTAAAAAAAATCATTTGCATTATTGTCCCTATAAATCGAGAGAAAAAATTTACATTAAAATATGTTTTAATTTAATAAAATAAAAATTAGATTTATATTATTATAAAAAGATTCATAATTTCAAAAAGAGATAAATTAGCAATGTTTTTTAAAATTCTTATAAAATACTTATTTATTCTGATTAGTTTAATTTCTAAAAATTATTTTATAATAAATAATAAAATTAAAGTGTATGTTTTATTAAATTTAAGAAATTTTTTAATAATTTATCTTTGTTAAAATAAATGTATAAATATTTTTTTAAAAATTTTAGATTTGAAAAAGAAAAATTCTTATATTTTTGAATATTATTTACCTTATCAGATTTGATATATTGTACTAATCTTTTTCACATTTAAAAATAAATTATATCTCTTTTGATTTTATATTATTATACCCTTTAAATTTTGATTGAATATATTAATATATTTTTTTATAAAATAATAATTAATAAAAAATATAAGTTATATAATATAAAATCACATAATTTGATCCAATTCAATCCGTAAGTGTGGATTTGATTGGATTGATTTTAATTTTTTCATGGGTTGAATTAGATGATAAAATTTTTAATCTGCAATTTATAAATTAAATTGAAAATAATAATAAGTACTACATTACTTTGAAGTTTTGGACTATTATAATTTATAAGAGATTACTTGGATGCTTCTCTCTTCTTCTCTGGATTAATTTTTGAGGGTTTCTCTATATTGGGTATGCAGGACCATCCATTGGCCATGCATGAATTTTCGCTGGCCAGTGGGGTCTGGTTTATGAGACAAAAAATTCTTGTTTTCAAACCGTGTACACATGAATTAAAAAAATAAATAAAAATTTAATTTTTAATATAAATATAATTTTCTTTCTCTTTATATACTTTAATCATTATCAGATAGAATATATATATATAATCGATTACTTTTTAATTGATTGTTATTAGATTGAATGAATATATACAAAAAAGTTTTTAGACAGCTTTCTTGATGGTGACTCTGACTCAAATGCTTGTCAATTTTGTATACTCTGTGCACACTAAGGAATTATTCACCTTATCTTGTGCACCATTAATTCTGTAATCTTATATTCCTGTGTGTCTTATTCATGTATAATTCTTCAATAATTAACAATCTAAATATTTAATTTTTTCCTCAAAAAGATTCTTAATCTAATAATAAGATTCTCTTTCACAATTGGAAAAATAAATAAAAATTTACTTGATTTAATGAGTAATATGATTCTTAATCTAATAATAAGATTCTCTTTCACAATTAGAAAAATAAATAAAAATTTACTTGATTTAATTAGTAATAAGATTCTTAATCTAATAATAAGATTCTCTTTCACAATTAGAAAAATAAATAAAAATTTACTTCATTGGTACAATTAGAAATGATTTTTAGGAGAGGGAACACAATGATTTTTAGCATGCAAAAATTTTGATATCAGCTACAAAAAAAGAAAGATTCTTCCTTTTATTTGGGAAGAGATCATCAAAGGTCTGCATAGAATGAAAAACTAATTTATAATGGTTTATGAGAATTTAGAATTAATTCTCTACTTTCCGACTTTCACTTAATAATTTGGATGCCAATTCTTCGGAAATATTTATTTCTATTATTATTATTATTATTATTATGCCATAATATAGAGACCGATCATTCCAAATCTCATTAATTTATAGAAAAATTTTTATTTGATTTACTTAAATTTAATTTTTTTATATAATCTCTATCTATCTAAGATTAATTTTCTGAAAATTTTTATATTTATATGAAAAAATTTAATTTTTAATTAATTTAAAATTAATTTTTTGACTTCGTATTTACGTATATATATACCACAATGAATATTATAGCAAACTCCAAAAATACTTAATAATTAGTTGACTTTGTTTGAAAAAATTCATTTGATTGAATTTTGTCAATGCAGTTAAAAATTATTCCAAATATTATATACATAATATAATGATTTCAATTTATTTTATTTTCTTAATTACTTTTATTTATTTAACAATAACTAATAAATTAAAACATTAGAAGGTTAGGATTTATATTTGTATAATTTAACTATAAATCAAATCTTAATTAAATTTAGTGATTTTTTATTGCTCAAACTAAACAAATTAATAAATTTAATAAATCAAATTAATCCATTACTCTGTTTGTATCTAACCAACAAACACCACAGGAGTATCTAACCTTTTTGTAAAATTTGAATTTTCAACAAGGATATAAGATAACATTTCTTTTATAATTAATGCATACATTGAAATCAATTGATAATTATATAGAAATTAACAGTAATTAGGCGAACCTTAGTACGTGTTCTTCTAACCAAGAAGAGATTTAAAATGGTAATAAGCTCTTATATAGTATAAATTAGGCCAGTTTGGCACACATTCAACTCATGTTAAATGCTATATATAACAAAACTTTATAATGGGAGTCAACATGTTGACTCTGCTGTTAAGAATAAGAAGAATTTTTTTTTTTTTATATTGCTAATAATTATGAAAAAAAAGGGGGTCCTAGTCTTCCTCTTTTTTTTTTTTTTTTTCGTGTCTATTATTCAGAATACTGCTTCAAGCATATACCTAATAATAATGTTAATTTTGCTAATATTTCATTGTCAAAGTTGGTATGAAGTCACTTGCAAGCTAGCTAGCTATGTTCATAAATTGATTAACCATAAAATCTATCATCTTTCATACATTAGAAAGCTATCTAACACTAGTCGTTTTGTCAAATTAGGCTGCTAACGTAACGCCAGGTGCTAGCTAAGTTTATGTTAGAAAATGTCCCAAGTTAAAATGTGCAAGTACTCCTTGGCTTCTCCTATGCCCAAGTACAATTCTTAAAAAATTTAAAATTAAAAATTTGAAAAAAATGATTTTTAAGAAAAAAAAAATTATCTTAAAAAATTATTAGGTAAATCTAATTTATCACGTCAAATTATGAATTAAGAAATAATGATCAGATATAGCAAGAATTGAGTATAATAATTAATTAATTAAATCATCAACGATAATTAATTATATATTAATATTTTAATTTAAGATATTTCTATAAAACATATTGATCAAATATATGAGTATTATTAAGAAACAATTTTTTTTTTTTAAATTACGATGACTTCGAATTCTTAATTCTAATTCATGGAATCGGACAGAAACAATGAATTCAACGTTAAGTACTATCCTTACATTAGATAATTAGCCCTGAAAATTAATCAACGGTGCCACTGACACACCGACACATTTGCTAATTTTCATGCTTATAGCACATTTCAATTCATAGAGGTTGTGTCCCACTGGAAGCTTCAATTTTATTTTATTTTTTTGGACAAAAAAAATGTGTTATTTCTTGTCATATAGCTTCTTAAAGGGCCACTTCCAGTTGCAGCCAAAGATTCTGACTTAATTTTGCTTAAATTTCAAAATTGTAGAATGACACGTCTCATAAATAAAACCATTCGATTCCCATTTCTCCTTATCTTCAAAACTGAAAAAATCAAGAACAGGGGCCCTTATTTGGGTTTCATGTGTATAATATGGTTCAATCACTTATTGGAAGATGAATATGGGATTTATTATATACTAAAAATCAGATAATAATAATTTACAATTTTTTTATTTTTATTTTGTCAAGTGATTTATTGTTCTCCACTTCTAAAGCATGTGAAATTTGTTTAGAGTCATGCATGAGCATGGACGAAGCTAGGTGCTGACAGTCCCCTCCGATATTTAAAAAAAATTAATATATATATATATATATATAAGGAAAAAGAGGTAAAAATAAATTGGTGAAAAAGCAGAAATGAAGGGAGAGTAAGTCCAACTATCATAGCTATTCGCACTTTTCATTTTTAGTCGAAAATCAACAACCAACCAAGAAACAATATCATTTATATTTTTAGCTTGGACAAACATGAAAATTTTGAGAAAGAAATAATAAGAATGTAATTAAACGATTTTGGTACTTGAATGTTGATCCTCCTATAAAAATTTCTGGCGATGCCCCTTTGTATGAATTTTTTAACGGCTTAGCTTAAAACATATGTATATAAATTATAAATTTTTGTATTATCTTTCTAATTAAAAAATAAATGGTAAACATAATTTTATTACATCTTTTTCTTTTATTTTTTTTAAATTTAATTTTAGTAATAAGTTATCCTTGAAAAATATAAATATATATTAATAAGTATAAATCAATAGACTAATAATTTATAGTGTTTAATATTTTGCTTTTTCATTATATATATATATATTTTAATAATTTATTATCAATTAGCTAAAAAACTATAGTACTATTGATTCATTGAATATATAAATATTTTTTATATAATTGTAATAATATATATAATTTATTATACAATATATATAAATAAATTGAAAAAAAAAATACCACGTACAAAACATGTTTTCCAAAAACTAGTATATATATATAACTAGACATTGTATTGTAATTTTAAGAATGAATTCGGTTCATAAGTTATTAATTTTTATGAATGAATTTCGTTCATAAGTTATTAATTTTTCTTTTAAAACCTAAGATAAGCTCAAAGTTTTACAGATTAAACTATATATCTATATATATATTTAATTTTAGGACTATAGTAAGCGCATATTTTCAAAATAAAGGCAGCAGAAATTAGGGTACAATTTAAAAATCTCAAAATTCGATAAATATTGGAAGATATTGGTACAAACAATAAATAAAATAAATTAAAGCATGAGACCAATAAGACTTTGGTCTAGCAGTAAGATCAATACTAATATGATAGGTTCTCGCTTCTTAAATTCATTTCGGCAATATTTATTATTTAATGTCGATTTAATATATATTTATATTATATATAATATCTATTGTGCAAAAAAATAATTGATCCACAGCACAGCACAGCGATGCATAGGAAAGACATGGTGAAATATTAGGATAATTAGTATAGAATACACATATTAGAAGAATATCTACGAATTCAAAAATTGTAAGACGATAATGAAAACAATTATAAATAAATAAATAAACAGTAATTGCAATAGAGATGTTTCATTCTGGTACCTTTCATTATCTCAGAGTGATAATTGAGTACTCCTTTCAAGGCCCAAACAGGAGTTTAACAGTTCATTGTGGAAGCAGAAAATCCACCGCCATGGGTTTCCAAATCAAATTAAACATCATGAAATGATTCAAAAAAAAAAAAAAAGATTTTGGTACCTGTCTCTGTCAGTGTGTTAGATCAATTATTTAGTATCTGATTTTTAATGAAATTACAATTTGAATCCCCATTTTTTTTTAAGTAGTTATTAGATTCTTGATATTTGATTCCGTCATATAATTTGATTATTTCGTTGGATTTTTTTAAATTTTTCATCAAAAAAATTTAAAAATAAAATAAAATATAAAATAAAATAATTTTTATTTTCAAAATACCCTCACCCCCAACCTTCATTTTTTCCTTTATTTTCTTTCCAATATTCTTTCATTTTTTTCATTATCCTTCACTTTCTTTATATTTTTCTTCTTCCATTTTTCATTTTCCATGTTATTTTCTTTTTATTTTTTAGTTACTTATTTTTTTATTTTTTTATTTTTAATCTTGATTTTTGAATGTTTAGATTTTTGAGATTTTTTTGAAGGAATGAATATTTGTGTATGAATATTGTGATTGGTGCAATTATGTGGAGAATGAGAGATTTGAAGGTGATAAAAAGTGAAAAAATTTGAAGAATGGTTAATAGAATAAGATAGAAAAAAGAATTTGATGAAAAATAAAAGATATTTTCATCTTTTTCACGATATTTTACAGAAAATTTAACAGAATGACCAGTTTGTATGATGAAATCAAATATCAGAAATTTAATAGTTAATTTTAAAAAAAAAACAGAAACCGAAATATTAATTTCACTAAAAATCAGAGACTAAAAAATATTTTATCCTTATTTTTAATAAATTTGACTCCGTTCAAATCAAACTCGTTCTTAGAGATGATTTTTGTGCCACTAAATTAAAAGTTTATTGGTTTCAAATTGAATTTACTGTTATATGTGATTTATGTTTTAATGCCCAAAAAAAATATGAAGGCAGGGCTTATATAATCGGAATTGTCTAGCAGAAATTCATTCTAAAAAACTTAGCTATTTTTTTTTTCTTTTTAAATTTAATAGTCCATTGTTAAAATATTAATATCACAAGAATTAAATATTAGATGTATTAAATTTTTTAATTTTAATAACTAATTTTTTATATTAATACTCTTAAAATTATATAAACTCTCAACATTTATAAAATACTATAAAAAAGAGAAATTAATTTATACTCATGTTTTATCACAATTCGAACTAAAATTTCATTTTTTTTTTTCAATTTTCAACATATTATGGGTTTAATTTAATTTTAATTTCTGATTTTAATTTTAACTCGTAGTAGATTTTTTTCAGTTGCCATTCACTGGTGACAGATTTTTAAATTTATTTATTTATCCGTTTTTCTTCTTTCATATTAGACTTTTAATTATATCAACTCAGTTTTCATCATAAATTTATAAGTGTCAACTAGACTTAATAAAAAATTATCTTAATTTAATTGTTACTTAATAAGTATTAAAAAATATAAATTAAATAAAAAATATATTATATTATCTAATTTTAATAATTAGCTTTTGAAATTAACATCCACATAGTTATATAAGCTCTTAATATTTATAAAATAGAATATAATTATTTTTTTTCAATAATATCTGGGACTAAATTTTTTTTTTTCTTGTCAAAAATTTGGAACACACAAAGAATAACGCATGAATCTCGATTTGAGTATCTGCAAATTGTTAACTTAGTTTGATTTGTTAATTTTTTTAATATGACATTGATGGGCTCTGAGATTGCCCAAAACGCTGATTAATTCAAACGTAATAAATTAATTTGAATTTATTAATTTTAAATCATTAGAACATCACATTATTGCATAAAAAATCCTGATATATTGGAAATTATTTTAGAATATCATTTTTTTTTAATTATTAGAAATATATATTCTTATGCTAAGATATATATATATATATATATATATATATATATATATATATTGGTTTTAATGCAAAAGCAATATATAATAGTTAAGTACAAACAGGATTAATTTCTAGTACTATATCATAAACTTCATTTAAAAGAGAAAAAATTTTGAAGTTATGAACATGGTTTGAAAATATATAGTAATCATTAAAATACATGCAACCGAAATGCAAGTGTGAGATTTTTGTATCACTATATAATAATAATAAAGCATTTAGAATGAAACTGCAGTTTGAATAAAAAAAATTTGATAATTTGTGTGTAATTATGGTTTTCGCCAGATGAAAAAAATATTTTAATAAAAATAAAAATAATACAATTTTTCTTTTGTAAAAAATAATAACACAACATCTTATTTTAAACTATAATTTTAAAAAAATATAAAAATTTAGATTGAATAAATAAATATATAATTTAAAAAATCATAAAATTAAAATTAATTACTTATTTTAGTTCATTAATCTAGAAAATAGTTTAAAACAAATCACATTACATAATTGATGATCATATAATATTATTTCATAATATAATAAAGACATTATAAAACCCATGTATATTTAATAAATAATTTCTAAAATTAAATTATTAATTTATATTTAATATTAATTAATAGACATAATAAATATTACCTTATTATATTTAATATATAATTTCTAAAATTAATTAATTGAAGTATTTATCAATAATAAGAATAAATTGAATTCAATTGATATCAAATTCTCAAATATGCAATTCTTTTCTATGCTTTAGGATTATATATATATATAATAAAACTTACCAATAAGTCATTCACCTAGCAATAAGATTAAAATTGAGATATGGTATATTTAATTTTCAGATTTATTTTTTGCTTATATTATTAATAAAAAATTATGTTGACTTGATTTATAAAAAAATAAAAAGTTGTTGACTTAGAATTATATGTATATAAGTTAGGAGATCAATAATTAAATATGGCTTAATTATAAAAAACTTATAAACTTTTACACTTTTATAATTCTATAATATTTAATAAAACTTAACAATTTCTAGCATCTTATTACAATATTATTTCCATCTTAAATTTAGGAAAAAATCTAGTTGAATTTGCTGAGATGTCAAGTTTTTTATTTTTTTTAATATTGAAAAATAAGGAATCGCTTGCAGGAAATATAAATTTATCATTAAACTATATTAACATGTTAAATTAGTATTATAAAAAAAAAAATCATTTACCTCTTGATAAATATAAATAAATTTCATAAAATTTTATGGAATTAATTTATAAATCCACAGTTTTATATTTATTTTAAATTCAAATTTATTTAGAATTCTAAATAAATTAGAATTTAAAATAATTAAATACGTGAAATTAGAAATAAATAAATCAAATCCTATAAAAATAATTAGTATTTTTAAATGAATTTCATAATTTTAAACCAATAAATTTTAAATGACTAAAATACCTTTATTAACATTAATATTTTACTCTTTAAATTTTGGTGAATAAAAATATATAAATTATGAATTTGACACTTTTATTTATTTGGCGCCATTTATTTTTATTAAGTCATACTTATAAAATGAAACTTTTACTTAACTACACATTTTGTTTTAGATATTTCTGCAAACTTTTTTATCCTAATCTTTTAATATTTTATTTTTTCTTTTTTTTTTTATTTTTATTTATTTATTTATTTATTTTGATTTATACCTTATAGCTTTTTAGTATTTATTATTTTTTTTTTACTTTATACTATATAATTACTTTATCTTTAAATTTTTTCATAAGTATAAGACTCTTAATAAATTTAATTATTTATACCCAAGATTGTATTTTGTTTTTAAAAAAAAAATAATATATAAAAAAGTAGTATTAGTAAATATTTAAATTGAGTTTTAAATAATTATATTTTCATTAATGTAATACGAAATTTTTGAAAATAAAATAAGTAAATAAATAATACACTTATATGAATATTTTTACTAAGTGAAATATTAAAATGAATTTTAAAATTATATCAAATATAATATTTATTTCATTTGAAATAAATTTTATATTTATTATTTAACATACCAAACATGCAAATAAATTTTATTCGAATTTCATTTATAAATAAAATGAGTTTTTTTATAGAATTCACAGTGTTAAACTTCAATTCGATAAGAGTAAATATTTTCCAGTCATCTCTCCTTCAAAATCAAGTTCTCACATATTAACTTGTAATAATTAGTCTAATAAAATCATATGAAATAATCAACGAATTACTTGGGAAAATTCTTCTCTTATATTGAAGGATAAATCTAGGCCAGGCTCATTTGCATTAAGAGGTGCAAAGTATGCATCCACCATTTCTTCAGACACTTGTTCCAAACAAGGAGGATCCCACTACACATAATTATTTCACAAAAATTTACAGTACATATATATATATATATATATATTCAATCTGTTAGCTTTATAATTTCATACTAGTTCTGAATCCAAATAATTAAAAAACAAATGCATGTGTATAAATACCTTTGGAGCAAATGATTTATCGACTAATCGTGCTCGAACACCCTAATTAATTAATTATCAGAAAAATTAGTTCATTATACAGTTCAATTCAATAACATATGTATATTATTCTTCAACTATACCTCACAAAAATCATTGGAGATTTGTCTTGAAATTGCTTCAAGTGTCATTCGATACTCACGATCAAGGCACTGTTTAAGTGTCTGAAATCTTCCTTCTCTTATCTAAATATATATTCATTAATAATTCGTTTTAAAAGCAAAAGTGATGTAGCTATGATGTGAGAGAAATGTGGTAAAAAACTTACAGATCTTAAAGAAATCTTCAAGCTCAAAGGTGAAGCTTCTTTTAGTTTTTTAAGTGTTGAAATGCACCACTCATCTTTTGTTCTTGCTGCTTCACTTTCCTGAGAAATTTTATTTATCAGGAAGAATACATATATGGAAAGAAGAATCTATTAAATAGTTTGAAACATGTTTATTAGCAATTTTTCCTTTTATTTTTTTAATATTAATTAAGCTTCTATTTAGATTTATAATTTATTATTTGATAATTATAGAGAGTAATTAAAAACTCATTGATTTTTGTTTTTACCTTTTAAATATACGATATAGTTTAAATTTAACATCATAGAAGGAAAATTACCAAATTATTAATAATTTCTTCGATTGTGTCATGACCAAAACATTTATTTACCAAGTCGATCCTGAAAGGAACAGAAGCAAAGTAATTATTAGTTATGATAAACACAAATCGAAGGTTCTTTCTTTTTATTTTTTCAGATTTATATTTGTATATATAATTTCAGATTTACCTGTTAAGAACACTTTTTTCATTTAGATATCCAATATTGTTATCATATCTAGCTAGAAAATCATCCATGGCAGAAAAACCATGCGTCGAAAATTTAGCTAGTTGCTCTTCCACAACGGGAAGTCTCTGCTATGAACATGAGATTCACTTCATTCGAATGAAATAATTAAATAGGTAAATGAACGTTAATGAAATAAAATTTAATAAAATAATGATTTAACAATCCATTTCTATATATATATATATTCTGTTTCGTTTCATTACCGTCCATCAAACGTTTACTTACTGCACTTGGTGAAAAATGGGTAGCTAATCCACAAGCAACCATTTCTTCTCCACTAAGCCTATCAGCTGTTAGACCCAAGTATTCACCTAAAAAAATTACAGAGGACACAAATGAAGTTTTATAAAAATCAATTAGTGATTTATAGTTAAATGTTTGATAAAGAAATTAATTAAAGAACTTGCCTAAGTGTCCAGGTAGATGTGAAAGATAATAGGAAGCGCCTGCATCTGGATGCAAGCCTATAAGAATTTCAGGAACTGCAAAAACCTGCAATTTAATTAGTTAAAATATGAATAAAATGTAATTATGTAATTGAATTTTTTTTATTTAGCTAATAAAAATATTAGATTATGTTATTTTAATATTTAAATAACTGTAATTGCTTTGGACGATCTGGTGTGGATAGTACATAGACGATAGTTAGAATCGGCGACTCTCCTAGGTTTCCTCATCTGGGTTCCCTGGTGAAGAGGATCAAGTTGGTCCAATGAATTGAGATTTTCCTATTGGGCCAGGTCATTTCGAGGCAAGCGATGAAGTAAGATCAAGCTCACGAGAGGATCCATTAATTTTTATAATTCAAAACCTTAGATGAACTTGTAAGTTACGACTCCAATAAAGTTAAATATCTTTTATTTGTGCTACTAACAGTTTTATCAGTTGCAATTCTATATGAACCGTGCACTGAAAGTCCAGCACCTCCACCCATTGTAATGCCATCCAATATTGCAACCTACATGGAAGCCAACAAAAATAGCATATATATAAGTTTAGCACAATAATTTATTTATTTATTTATTTTTATTTTTTTTTTTATATTTCATAGTAAGAGAAACTCAAACTCTGACTTTTGTACTCAAGTTGGAAAATATAATTACCATCAATTTAATTAAGTCAATCAATATTAATTAATATATAAGTGAATGAAGTAATGCATCAGACACTAATATAAAAGATAATTATAATTTAAGAGATTTGCTATTTGTATCTACAAATTGAGTTTTTGATCCAATGCCCAACAATATCATCAGGAGAAGTATCAAACTTATCCATCCTTCTTCCTTTTTTTTTTTTTTGCATGCTCATTACAAAAATAGGATGAGCGTTAATTTTGTATACATTTAGAAAGCTAGGCTTGAGCCCATTAATATAGCCAAGAATTAAAAGGATAGAGTTATTGTTTACTAATTGAGACTCACATGCGGTTTCGAATATGTGCCTAAAAGGTACATGAAGCTGTAAAATGTTCTAAAACAATCTTTACATTCTTCTAATCTTCCTGTCAAAAAAGAAAAAAAACATATATTAATATAAGGTTCATCAACAAGTCGCAATTAACTTATATATGATAAAAAAAATACTAAAATGTCACCTTAGTTAATTGGTGCAATATGTTATTACTTATTAGATTGCCAGTGAATATTAATTATAATTTGTTAGAAAATTAATTAATTAAAGAGAGCGCTCTCAGGTGGAAGTATAATAATTAGCAAATATTAATTATTTAGAAAATCCCCACCTTGAGTAATGTGTTCATATAGTTTCACCACATCACCCCCAGCACAAAATGCCCTGCCTTTTCCCTTTAGAAACACAAAACATTAATCATTATTAGGGTTGCATTGTATGAATTAAAAATAAATGATTGAATACTAACCAACTTTTAACAATTCAGATCATCTATCTCATTTTATATCTTATTTTTTATACGTCACATCATATTTTTTTTTAAAGTGTTTTGATAGTTAATATTTTTTCATAAATAATGTGACATATAAAAAAATATATGAGATATGAGATGAAATACAAATGAGACAGAGAATTTGGATTAAACTTTTAATTCAATGATACTAGAATTATATTTAGACGTAGAAAAATTCGACTCCCGATTAAAATAAAATTAATAAAAAAAAATTAACAATGAAATGTATAGAGAGGGAGAGGACAAACAACATAGTTCATCACAACAAAGCCAACAAGGGGATCTTTTTCCCAGCATTCATATAGTTTATTAAGCTGAACCCCCTGCTCACATCAAATTAAATTATTAAAAATGATTAGCTGAGAATCGATGGACCCGTTAACGATTTTTAATTTAGAAAGTAAAAAATAAAAAATAAAACTATAAACGAAAATCAAAATGCAATGAATGAAGAACATACCATTGGAGTGGTGAGAGCATTGAGGACATGAGGTCTATTAAGAATCACAGTTCTTGAGTTAGTTCTTTCTTCAACAACCACCTGATCAAGAACAGAACAACAATTGTATAATTAAAGACAAGAATGTATACTCTATATATTCAGTTGCAGTTTCTGATGCCTACTCACCAGACTTTCAACTTCTTGATGACGGTCATTAGTGCCATTCTCGAGGGAGCTGAATCTTCTTCTAAGAAAGCTTAATGGAGCAGCTTTCTTTGAACTGCGACTAATTAGGACTTTGAAACTTTGCATTTTCTTTTTATTTAGTTCGTAGAATACATAGACTCTTAAGGATTATTGTTACTTATGTGGGGGGGG
Organism: Aleurites moluccanus; assembly: GCA_948193065.1. Classification (NCBI taxonomy): domain Eukaryota; kingdom Viridiplantae; phylum Streptophyta; class Magnoliopsida; order Malpighiales; family Euphorbiaceae; genus Aleurites; species Aleurites moluccanus. The sequence goes on from CANXYC010940663.1 coordinate 25,758, forward strand.
GGGGGGGGGGGGGGGGGTTTGTTTTTGTTGGGGGCCCACCCACAAAAAAAAGAAAAATTAAAATTTTTTTTAAAAAATAAAAAAAATTTAATATTTTTATAATTATTTTTTTTTTTTAAAACACTGTTGTGTTGGGGGGGCCCCCGGCCCACAAACCACCACCCCCCCCCCCCCCCCCCCCCCCACATA